>OX463852.1:3350938-3404472 GCA_949825065.1 Odontocerum albicorne | reverse complement strand
AACCATCGTATGGGTTTTGGCCTATTTATAATATGATTTCGATTTTTGAAATTCGATATCTATCTCCAGCTGCGAAATATTTTAGTATTTGTAAAATTAGATCTTATAATATTAATAAATTGTTTATCTAATTCTTGAAATTTATATCTTAAAAAAATATAACGAAATAACAAAATTTACATTGTCGTAATTCATATGTTATGCGTGAATCATTTATTTCAGAAGATGATACAAATACAGGTGTTTTTTTTCCATATTGATGGACGTAAATTGAATATTATGTCATTTCCCTCTTTTTAACACATCCAAATAGAAGCGATCATATTTTTTTCCTATTTGCTCCAGAAATTACAACTGTAGTAGCTTAATTTGAAGTTAATATAGTGAAACCCCGTTTTTACGTTTTTGGAGGGATCGATAAAAAAAACGTAATTGGAGAGAAAACGTAGATTAGGAGCTGAACAAAAAAAATTTAAATTGAAAATTATTTTTTATTTAGATAATCACGCAAATCGGAAAACTTTTTTTCAATCGATTCACGATTTTTTATTATCGTAGCCAAAGTTGTAATGGGTATCCCCAAATCACGCGCGAGCGAAACACGTGAACCACCATGTTTATTCACTTTTTCGAGAATTTTCCTTTTCTCTTGAATCGATAATATTTTTCTTTGCTGAGACATTATTTGAAAGGATTCAACGAAAAATTAAAAGAAATGAAAAAAATGTAAATTGACACACGACAATTGACAATTGAAATTGTATGTACACGACCGACACGTTTAAAACACAAACATAGATTGACCAAATACATATACAGTCTGTCTGCCTCTGATTCGCTAAATTTCACACCAATTGCATCGTATTACACGACTCGTGTACCCTTGACCATGAGCGCTGCGGGTACAGGCGCACACGTGTCTATAAATAGAAACAACATATTTCTGCTTCCTAATATTCATTTCAAATATTTGAAATCGTCGCGCATTTAATTAAAGATGTTTATAAATTAATTTGCATTTTAAATATTTCAAAGGTAAATTGCGAGAAATAAAAACGTAAAAGCGGGTACTAAATGTACTAAAATAAAACGAGATTGGAAAAATTGAACGCAAATAGCGGGAATAATTTATTTTTTATTATATTATTATATGCAGTTTATATGGTAAAGGAATCATAGCTGACCGGCAAGTGTGAAACTGATTTTTGAAATTTCATTATGGACGTACGTCATTGAAGGATGAACCCAGACCGGGGCACTCACCGGACTTTGATGACGAAACATTAAAATCATTGGTGGAATGCAATGCACGTAGTAGACAGGTTAAACACATCATAATCTTACCATATGCCGCCACTTAGTAGACAACTCAAGATCCCATGCAACAAAAGTAACACAGGAAAAAAAATTAAGAACTTGGCTAATCTGTTCTACCCCTCCCACCATATTCACCTGACCTTACACAATTTGATTATCATATGTTTCGATCACTGCCAAACGCTTTGATGGGGAAAATTTCTTTAATGAAAACCAAATTCGAAAGTTGGTCGAAAAGTTTTTCACGTCAAAACCAGTGGAATTCAATTCAAATGCTATTTTAGCGTGTGTCCTAGTAGGACGTGCTGATGATGATGTTGCTGACATCTCTGTATTCGCTTTGGTCGAATTCTGTGTTCCTTTTCGTTCGGGGTCATCAATTTAGCGGGATGCTTAATTTGATACGTCGTGATGATTTTGATTTGTTTTGTATTTAAAATAAAATACGTCGATTCAGGAATGCGAAAAAGTGAGAGTGAATAATCGATAAATAATAAACAGCGATGAATGGTCAAGTGAATAATAATAAGTGCCCTTTATTTGTCGATAAGTATTGTAGGTATATATAGAATTTCAGAACGGGGCGCGTGAATGCGTCCGCGGTATATCTTGATCTCACTCCTGTGCGTTCCGAGGTGGTCGCAGACGTTGCCAATGATATAATGGGTAGAGTATTTATTACCGAAACGGTGAGATACGCGATGCGCTCTCTTTCTACCGTGGAATGCGATGTAAATATTATTTGCGTGTAAACAGTATTGACGTTCTGGTATGTGATCTTTGTACATATTCAAAGGTTGATTCATCGGTCGTTGATCGTGCATGTTGACAATATTTAGGGAGGTCGGTATTCCCTACACTATCAAATTAGCTACCTAATAAATGACAACAAGTGATTGCAAATAATGACGAATAAATAATTGATTAAGACATTATTACTGTTTGTTTATTGAAAATTAAAATTGATTTTCTAAAATGGAAGTTTTATATGATTCAATCCAATGAAGATAAAATAGTTTTTTTGTTTGTTTCAGGATCATCTTTTCGAATGGTAATTCAGATAATGGAAAATGTAATATTGTCCTCATTTAATCATAAATTCCATAGTGAATTTGCTCACAGGCTGCCTATCAGCTCTGCCAAGTATCTGCAGATTTGGGATGGACTTGAGAAGATCACCTCAGTCAAGTTTAATTATGCGTCATGTTAAATAAATAAATATTCATGTAGAAATTTTTCTATTTCAACATGTATAAATTGTTATAATGAACATTAGTATGCAAATTCATTTATACAAAGATTAAATAGTTGAAACAAATGTTTAATGCCGTGAAAAGTTCAAATGTTTTTTAAATCATTCAAATATTCATTATTTTAACACTTGCCTTACTGTGCTAAAAAATCCGCCAACCACGGTGCTGGACGTTAAGCGTCCAGTAAAAAATGTATATTTTAAATTAAATTTATGCAAAATATGCTAGGTTATTTTTTGTAATTAGCTATAAAAATCCTTTTATTGTGTATTAAAACGTCGAATAATCAAATAAAATATAAGTCCTGGTCACTCGTTATCCATCACAGGGAGGCAAGTGTTAATAAGAAATATGTCCAACTTTAGCTTTTACAACTTGTAAACGTTTTGCCATTGATTAAATATTTTTTTGCAGTTTTCCAATATTAGCTTATTCCGAAACCGATTATGCAGAATTTATGTTCAATATGATTAATATCAGGAGAAGATGGTATTGTTTTCTTGGAAATAGTTAATCATCGTTTTAGTTTTGTGACACGGTGCTGAATCTTACAGGAATACTGCTTGTCCATTTACATAGGTTGCTACTTAAGTGTTGACATATAGTAAAACCAACACCACACGTCAAATCTAACTAATTTTTACGTTTTTAATGGTGTACGTGCTCAGAAAGTTTTGTCATACGAGTGCTATTTGTGTTGTTTACAGTGAGTTGAAAAATTCATCTCAGCCAAAAATAGAATTAAATCGTGAACATTTTCGTGCGATGATTTTTTATGATTTTCGACGTGGACTAACTCAACAACAGTGTGCCGATTAACTCGCTTCGACTTTTGGTGATGAAGCACCATCCCGGGCCACTGTGTTTCGCTGGTTTTCCGAATTCAATCGTTGTCGTAATTTGATCCAGGACGAATTTCGTGAAGGTCGTCCAAAATCGGGTGTTGTGCCAGAAAACATCGATGCTGTGCATTAACTGATATTGCAAGATCATCATGTGACTTATCGTGAGATTGAGGCATGTTTGGGCATTTGTTCTACTTGCATACATTCAATATTGCATGAACATTTGGCCGTCAAAAATATTTGTTCACGTTGGATACGGCATAATTTGACAATCGCTCAAAAAAGGCTCGTGTCGATTAGTCCAAAGAAATGTTAAAAAAATTCGATCGCGGTGCTTCAAAAGACGTCTATAAGATCGTGACAGGCGACGAATCATGGATCTATGCATATGAGCCAGAAACTAAACAGCAGTTGACTGTATGGGTCTTTCAAGACAAGCCAAATCCAACAAAAGTTGTTCGCGCACAAAGCACTTCGAAACAAATGGTGGCTTGTTTCTTCGGTATAAATGGTCATGTCGCCACAGTGCCTTTAGTGGAACGTCGTATGGTCGATTCATAATCGTACACCACCATTTCTTTGCCAGAAGTGTTCGGAAAAATGAGGAAAACCAACCGCCGAAGACGGATCATTCTCCACCACGACAATGCGAGCTCTCACACATCGGCTCAAACAAGTGACTTTTTGAGCACTCAAAACATCGAATTGATGGGTCATCCGCCGTACAACCCTGATTTGGCACCCAATGACTTCTTTTTATTCCCGAACATCAAAAATAAATCGCGAGGTAAACGTTTTTCGAAGCCTGAAGAAGCGGTTGATGCGTTCAAAACGTATGTTTTGAAGTTACCTCATTCGGAGTGGAAAAAGTGCTTCGAAAATTGGTTCAAACGCATGCAAAAGTATACAAAAATATACGCAAAAGTGTATTGATCTTCATGGAGAGTATTTTGGAAAACAATAAAGCCATTTTCGATGATACATTTTTGTTTTTACTTGTTTGTTTCAACACATAAGTAGCAACCCACGTATATTCATTTTTTGCGGCTTATTTATCAATCTCAAACAATTTTTTCAAATATTTTATCTTTGTTCACATTAATTTGCACACTGCTGCATAATGTATATATTGTCGAGAATTTATGTAAATTACAATATATAGTATTTCTCAAATAAAAAAAATACTTTTAAAAATGTTATTTTAATTAAATTTAATTAAACATTAAATTATTGAAATCAATTGCACGGAAGAAATATTTCTTTTGTATCGGAGACCTGCCCTTGACCATTCGGATTTTTTCCTTGTCACTCTATTGCTACCAATCATGCTCTTTTTACCGACTATTATACTAGATACAATCTCTTTATCTCTTTACAAATATGAATACACCGACTGACGCAGCAATCAGCGGGGCAGTGAGGATATTTCTTCGCATTCTAGTACCTGACGGTGTCTCGTCACTATTTCAGAGAGCGCGACGTAAGACTATAATGTCTTATCCTGCCGTAGTCATCTCTCCAGGGGATCAATATCGAGATAACGTCAGAAGGCGCACATCACCATGAGGTAGCCACCCCTATCTGTCATTAATCCTCATTGCATAACTGTTACCAATCGTGCATCTTGCACCGCAAAAGGGTGTGATTCATAACAAAATGAAGTTCAACTAAAGACCATGTACAGGTACAGTTCGCTTGCTGTATTGGAACAGTGGAGGAATACTTGCTATCGAAGGTTTGTTCCAAAAAAACGGTAGAGCGAGATAATCCCTGCTCTGCCCTCCCTTTACAGAGTAGTTCATTTAATATCTAGGTGCTTGTTCTCAAATACTCCTTGATTCGAAGCTCTAACCTTTGTGCCCATTCCTTCTCATCTTCTCTTCAGTTAATTTCTACATCTTAGACCCCGCACTACCAAGCATAAAGTTGCAATGTTCGAATAGTGTCAGGACAAGCTAAGAAATTTTTAAAAATATAAATCAATCTCTTTAGGTGTGAGAATCAGGAATCACGACTCGACTCTGTATAGATCAGTCATAACCAATGACTAAATACCAACTGCAATGGGTGAGGATTCTTAAACGGATGCCATCTATATAAATTAAAACAAAGCTTTTCATAAGATTGGCCAACTAGAGTTGTTATAGAGAAAACAAACACACATCTATGCTGAAACAAATTATGATCTCGGAGTCCAAACTTTAACAGATTGTCATATTGTTAGGGTTGTTTAATAAACATTTGTCAATATTCACCGTGAAATAAAAATGCCTTTTAATTTATTTTTACACTTTTAATACTTAACAACCCTCATCTAATACCATCCGTAGAACGATTCACCTCATCCTTTCACCACTCAATTGTAATTCTCCATCTAAATTATCTCATATATTATTATTATATTTAGTTAGTGATCACATTACAGTATAATTATTGGTTTGGTACAAAAATATTTTGTAGCCTAATTACTATTCATTTGGGCGTAAATTTTCTAAAATGTATTTTAGAACATTTACGTCCAAAACATATATTTTTATTTTATTTGAAATATCTTATGAGCAAACCTCATCCCACAATAATATGTGTAAAATATCAAATCAGTAAATCACACATGATTCTATAAAAATAAACACCAACCACTTAACACGAAAGAAAAAGGAAAATCAAGGGTTCAATAAATTTGTCATCCTGTATTTTTGATAGGCCGCCACTCGAGTTAAATGTTAGGCATAGGTGGATTGCCCATTAAAATAAACTATATCCTACTTTCTCGAGTGTTCGAAGTTGAGCTAATATAAAGATTAAAATAGATCCTTGGCCTAATTTAGTTAAATTACTGGATGAATCCGATTTGTATTAAAATAAATATTTATATTCCAAGTTGTTTCTTACGTAATTATAACAACAAATATTCAATTACGCTTTTTGCACGTAGTTGGATGGGTTTTCCAATTATAATAATTGATACTGTAAGTTTTCATATTCTTTCGCAGCCAGCCATAACAATAGTTTAGAATTCGTTTGTTATTGAGGTGTATCAATTACAATTAACAACATTATTTTAACGTTGCTTATTCTACAATATATTGTTCTTTTCTGCCTTATTTAATATATCGCACCGTTATTAAACATATTATCACAACAATGTACGTTAGACTTTAGTTTTATTGGGAAATTACCTATGTTATGATTATTTTTTTTAGTGTGGCAACACGCATTAACGGCTGTCAAGAATTGTCAAAAAGTATTGGCATATGTCGTTTGTTTGCGTTCGCTTTATCGCTTAGTTTTCCATACAAAAGCTATTCCTCAGTCGGTCATTCCTTTAAAATCAATCGCAGTGTTCAGTGCACACCGTCTCATTCGCCGATGGGCACCGCGGTCGTTATTATCAATATAAACAGTTATTATTTACTTGTGAAACCGCAACATGTGCGAAGAGGCAACAAACAATTTGAAATTAATCGGTATTTGGATGTCCGAGAAGAAGTTCCAGAAGCTAAGATGGTCTAAGTTCATAAACGTTTGCAGAAGTTATGGCTACGATTTGGTTAGGGTAAGCTAAAGTTTTCATTACTCGCTATGCTGGAAAGTTGAATAACTTGTTTTTAAGGAAACATAACCCAAATGAGATTATTTACGACAGGTTATTTTGCGCAACTTGATTGCCATATACAGTTTTCACTATTTTCTTACTAGACTTTTTTTATACGTATCTCACCTTGAATGGATAATTAATTAAGCCTTACGATAATAATTGAATGAAGTATACGATTATATGACTTATAAAATTACGCAGTCAGCCTTTTTTTGTTCAGTATGTTTTTTAAAACACGATTATCATTAAATTCCTCTAAAAAAACAAATAATATTTGAAAGATTATATTAGGATTTTTGATATTTTTAAATTATACAACGGAAATTTTACAATAAAGGATGTATATAAGTATATATATTTTTCTATTTTCAATAATTACGATATTTAATATTTTAAAATTATACAATTAATCGTATATACAGGGTGTCCCGTGCCTCAACGTCAAGCCGGTATCGAGGAAAATGCCAGCTTATGACGGTTCAGAGTTAAAAAAATTCTTGCATAAATAAGCCTTATACTTTTCGAGTTATAGGCATTACTTTGAAAATTGTGAAAGTAGCTACCCTGCGCCAAATGTTTATATGCTGTGACTACAAATTGCCATATTTTATGATTTTAATGTGTTGTATCGCATTCCTAGATAGCCCTGCTATTAGTCGAAGTCCGATATAAAACAAAAAAAACCTGCACGTTCGAAGAAAAAAAATATTTTTGTCCGATCATAAAAATAAATATTTTTTATCAGCTAACTTTAACTCAGCATACTGTATAAATAATGTACTACGCTAACCAGGAAAGTTACATCAAAAGATGGCCTGTTTAGTCAGGATTTCAAAATGGTACAATACATACCTACTAATTCTTTAAAAAAAAAATTTTTTCTGTATTTAATGATAACACTTTTAGTGTTATCATAAATAAAAGTACAGAAAAATACTTACAGAATATTAAATACGGAAATAATTTTTTTTTAATTATTTTTAAAGAAGTACTAATCTAGGATTGCGATACAATCATTAAAATCATAAAATATGGCAATTTGTAGTCACAGCACATAAACATTTGGCGCAGGGTAGCTACTTTCACAATTTTCAAAGAAATGCCTATAACTCGAAAAGTATAAGGCTTTTGCAAGAATTTTTTTTTTAGCTCTGAACCATCATAAGCTGGCCTTTTCTTGATACCGGCTTGACGTTGAGGAACGGGACACCCTGTATACCAGGTCTGTAAATATGAAACCGAAATTTGCTCATTGATGGCTCTAGTTGTCAATGTAGTGAGTATCAAACCGCGTCATTGGCGCCTTTTTCTTGTGTTTACATTTGTCAAAGACTTTTAACTCACAACAATACAAGTTTAATACAACTACATATGTTTTCATAGCGTTGAACATGTCTGTTTTTGTGCCTGAAAACTACGATTTGCGGACAGCATTGATTTTCTGTTACCATTTAAAGAAAACTGCTGCAGAAAGGCATCGAATGCTTGTCAAAGTTTACGGTGAGCATGCTCTTGGTGAATCACATTGCTTTGAGTGGTTTAAAAAATTCAAAAGTGGCGTGAGAAATGAAGAACGTGGAAGACCACCGAGAAAGTTTGAAGACGCCGAATTGCAAGCATTGTTGGATGAGGATGACGCTCAAACGCAACAACAATTCGTGGATCGATTAAATGTGACACGAAAAGCCATCTCCATATGTTTGAAAGCCATGGGAAAAATCCAGAAGGTGGAAAAATGGCTTCCACATGAACTAAATGAAAGACAGCAGGAAAACAGAAAAACCATTTGTAAAATGCTGCTCACCAGGTACAATAGAAAATCATTTCTCCATCGAATTGTGACTGGCGATGAAAAATGGATATATTTCGAGAATCCTAAGCGTAAAATATCATGGGTAACTCCAAGCAAACCAACCACATCGACTGCAAGGCCAAATCGCTATGGACGGAAGACAATGCTCTGTGGTTGGTGGGATCAGAAGGGTGTTATCTATTATGAGCTGCTAAAACCTGGCGAAACCATTAATACTGAACGCTACCGACAACAAATGATGGATTTGAACCAATCATTGCATGAAACACGACCAGAATATCAAAAGAGGCAACACAAAGTGATTTTGCTTCATGATAATGTACCATCGCACACAGCAAAACCGGTCAAGGAAACGATTGAAGCGTTTACTTGGCAAATACTTTCGATCCGATAATGCTAGGACCGACAAAGGGACATTTGATTACAATATAACAATATTAAGCAATGATTTTACAATGTTTATAGGTAATAAAAATAAAGTAAAATGACTAATCTATGTGACGCATACATCAAATACAACAATACATTACAATGCAATATGTGTGGTCGGAGGATCCAATTGAATTATGAGAAAACAAAATGAAAAATAGAGAAAATATAATGTTATTTTTAATTTCAAACCACAAAGTTTGATAATCATCGCATCAAAATATAATTGATGTGAATTTCAGTTGTTCGAAAAAAAAAAAATGTTTAAAGTTAATGAAAAATCAGTCATGCTTGAATGGTACTTGCACAAGTATGAAATAAAAAAAGTAATAAAAGTTTGTCATATGTGATGTCATATTTTTATGTTGTTATGCCGTATTATTTAGTGTTAATTTCATGATTCATAGCAAGGTGTTAAATAAATAGAATTTGATGTATATTTACATTTACGTGTCTTGAAACTTGTTGCTCAGATTTTTTTCCAGTACAGTACAGCGCAGATTATCCGTGGCAATTCGGGGACACTCGATTGAAAAACACGGTTAATCCATATAAAAATTTTATTGAGTTAAATATTTTAAGAGTTGAAATGATAGATAAATTTTGTTACATAACCCTTGTCTTGGCAAAGTTCAATTTATCTAAATATTAACGTTTTTCTTTGGTGATTCCTTGTTATATAGTAAGTTATGAAGGAAAATTGAGGAAAAAAATCACAACTTTTCCGTATAGGTTTTTTTTATATGTAACACCCACGTTACATTGCCAAAATGTAAATTTTTATAAAACACAAAAAGCGTTATAAAATTATTATATAATCCAAAACAAGAACAATATTTACATAGCTGAATTATCAACAGCTAAAATGGTTTGAATAATTTTTCTCTACGTTTAGTGATTAATAAGATATTTAAATATTATTTACCCTAATTTTCAAAACACGCCCACGCTGTCCAGACATGTTGACCCGATGTCGTTTGAAAGCTTGTAGTGTTGGCAATATTTATCACCAGATGATACCACTGCACGCAATAGTGCATGTATAATATTTGAATGTGTTGCCATATTTGAAATTACGTTAGAGTTTCTGGATTTAAAAAAAAAAAACTGAATTAGTGTAACACCTGTGTTACAATGCTATGATACGGAATAAGATGAGTACATGAACAAGCTTTCTGAATGTTTGATAGATACAACCGCTAAATGCCGGCACCATACCGCTGCAATTACATTAAGAATCCACATATTGTTTTGTCAGTGTAGACACAGAGAAACAGCGCCAATTTACTAGCATTAGTCAATTGGTATAATGTAAACCATAGATTTTATACAGTTCAGGCTTTCGGCTTTGTAATTTTCAAAATGTGGATATTTGTTAAAATTTGTATTTTTTTTTTTCGGGATTATTTAAAAAAAAAATCGCTCTACAAACAACGATCACGATAAATCCAACTCGCGGATAATTGAGCCCCAGATAATTGGCGCTCTACTGTATTTGCATTTAAAATTTTTTTTGTTGGAAAATTATTTGAAACTTGTCGTTTCCATTTGATAGTAAAAGACAATCTCGTAGGACTGTTTTATTGCACAATTGCTTATTCTTTGATATGTATAGATGGTGATTCACCATTCAATTAATTAAATTCATTCCAACAACTTGCTTGTTGGAATGAGACAACCGTACCATTAAATTAATTACATTTGATCCGTGTATTTAACACTGAGTAATTTTGCATATTGTATAAATACATAAATTTATGTGTATGTTACTTTTGCTTCTGAGAAAATTCTCATATTCAAAACAATAAAAATTAATTGAAATGCCAACAACGCTGGCAAGTATTGTATATAAAATGAAAATGGATTGAATGAACAATATTTTTTCCTCATATTCTGCAAACCAATGCAAGAAATATAATTCTTCCTCGTATGGTTTCAAAACTCATAGCAGGGCTCTCAGTATGGGCCTGTGCACATCCTGGATCCCTTCAGAAAATGCATGAATGAGTGGTCCTCGCATTATCGCTTCATGTGATTGGACAGCCCCTGTGCACAATTTACATGTGAAAAGCGTTGAACTATAATACTCAAGAAAGTGTAACATGGTCCCTGTGACGTTTGAAATGACATGTCTCAAAGGGATCGGGTAAAATGTTTTTTTTTTTACAAATCGAATCGTTTTTTTATAAATGGAAAAATTATTTTTCTCTAAACTGACGTTTTAATTCCTAATTTTCATTATACTGACTTTCTAATGTATTGTACGATTTGTATCTATCTTTAAGAAGCCAAGATCCATCATGAAATAATACTAATTACGAACATTTAATTTTATGTATAAAAAAAATCAAAAATCCAATTATCGTATACCCCATCCCTAGCCAATGCAGACTAACGTAGTGACTTTTGACGAACGTCACCAAATATTATTTGATTTTAACAAACTGCCACATTTTTGCTAATTTGTAACAAGATGTATTAATTTGTCATTATTGTTAGTTTTATGTAATGTGTTTACCCAGGGCTGTGGAGTCGGAGTCGGAGCCGGAGTTGTGGAGTCGGAACATTTTAGGCGGAGTCGGAGTCGGAAAAAATGGACCGACTCCGTTTAATTATTTTAACATTTTCTTTAATGAATAACGTTACGGTATGTGTTAACCAGTTAACCTCTCATCGTTTCATGCCTGATACTATGCAGACTTTTATAATCGCAATAAACCCAAAAGGGGATTACGTTCAGTTTATTGCAGCCGTACAAATAGTAAATTCCTGCACTTAGATTCCTAGGGTTTTTATTTATTTTCTAGGAAAATAAATAAAATAAGAACACGTGTCGGTTATTTTCCGCGCTTAAAATTATTAAATCAGATTTAAGAGCTTCCATAAATCCTGACTTAATAGAAGCAATTCTTTTTTTGAGATCTAATTCCATTTAGACCACGAATAGGAAATAAGATTTATATAAAGTATATTTACTTTCAAAAATCTTATCTTGTGTTCTATTCAATATTGAATAAAAATAATAATAAACAATATAAATAAGATTTAGTTAACGTATGAAAACAAACGAAGCAACCTTTTTATTTTAAAGTGTTTTCTTATTTTTTTAATACCTACCTGTGTTGTTTTTCTAATTATTTTTAAAGTTTTATTTAATACTTTTTTTAAATATTAATATATATATTTAATATTATTTTTGTGTGAAGATATTGCTTAATGCGTATTGTTTATATATTTTTTTTATTAAATTGTTTCATTTGTGTACGAATATAATAAATTGTTAATTTATACCTGTATCCATTATTAATAAGTCAATATAAATACATTAGGTAGACGCAGTAAATTATAAAATAAAATAAAAATTTAAGTCAGAGTCAAGAGTTGGAGTCGGAGTATAAAATAAAACCGGAGTCTGTAAATTTTCATCCGACTCCACAGCCCTGTATAGAATAACTTAGAATCGAGGCTTATATTAAAGTTGATAAAATAATTAGAATTACTGAACGTCGTTACAAGGTTGTATTGGGACAAATTTGTGAAATGTCACAGGGACCATACTACATTTTCTTTAGTATAGCGCAGAATGACTGCATTATTCCATGGACTAAACACAAGGAATGCAAAATGGAGTAAGTATATTCTCCTCTTCTGTAACATAATGTCATACTGTGTTTTTATTTCTACAAACTTCTACCTGCCAACAAGGAATCTCTTCTCTTCACCGTGACTTATTGAAGTCACGCCGGAACTCCAAGGATTGAGTGGCAGTCATCCACCTATTTTAGTCTTTGTACCGGTGCTGTACACTTTTCATTATTCTTTTAGTCAGGATCACGGTGTAATAGTGCTGATTGACTGTTAGACCATCAGGAATTTGTTCAACTATGAACGCGCCCTTATTGTGTGCGCCATTTCGAGTCCATCTGAAGAACACTTATTTCTTCCCCGTAGCCTATAGAATTTTTTAAAGCTTAAAATTAAATAAATTCATTTGAATAAATGATACGCCAATGACGTTCAATTAATTTCGTGCTTAATGGTTTCTTGTAAAAATAATAAAAAATTACGAACCATTTTATTATGACTCGATGAATATGCGAGATATTTCCATTTTTATTTTCAAGGAAATTTACAGTAGTATTTTAAATGGTGCCTATCAGTGGTTTTTGTCACATTAGATATTGAACTAAATGATCCATTAATATATTGTTTTATTCCTATATTTAAAAATGGTTCTAAGGACGATGTAACCAACTACAGACCTATCGCCATACTTTCTTCAATAGCTAAGCTCCTAGAAATGTTTATGGATCGCACACTAAGGTCGTTAGTGGACCCATATATAATTGATGAGCAGCATGGCTTCAGAAGAGACAGATCTACTGAATCCAATCTGATCGTCTTCACCGACTACGTTTTAAGGGCTGTAGATAGTAGCAATCAGATTGATTGTTCGTATCATGACTGCAAAAGCTTTTGATCGCGTCAATCACAAAAAAATATTAGAAAAAATGAGTGAACTTGGGATCCCAGGTAACTTACTAAGGCTGCTGTCAGATTATCTTACAGATAGAAAACAATTTGTTTCACATGGAATCTACAACTCCGATTTCTTCACTGCCTATTCAGGTGTTCCGCAGGGGTCTAATCTTGGACCTACCTTATTTCTTATTTTTATTAATGGTATAGGCAGAGTTATAAAAAATCCACGTTTCTTCTATTTGCTGATGACCTCAAAATCTTTAAAAAAAATTGTTCTTATACCGACTGCTTAGACCTACAGTCAGATCTCAACAACATTTGTGAGTGGAGCCACAATAATAAATTATATTTCAATGCATCAAAGTGCAAAATTATGTCGTATCATCGCTCACACGTCTTGAAATTCCATACATATACACTAGAATCTATACCTATACCCCGCACAGATAATATTAAAGATCTGGGTGTCTTGTTCCACAGCAATCTCGCGTTTGGTCCTCACATAGAAGTTATGTGCAACTCAGCTTATAAAACTCTAGGATTTGTAATGAGAATCTCTAAGTCGTTTGTTGAAATTTCTAAACAAAAAAAATTGGAGTTAGGAATTTATTTGTCTTAAAAAAGTATATTTTTATGAATGAAAATATAAGATACACGGGTTTACATTCAATTCTATACACCCTTTAAAGCTCCACAAGGGAGCATATTCAGAGCGGTTTCGGGCGGTGTTCGTAATGTGCCTCCACGACATTCCTAACGCTCTGCCTTCCTTGTCATAGGAACGGTACACCGTGAGAGAGGGTCTTCCAGGCCGTCGGGACCCCAACGGACAGAAAAACAGCGCTCTCTTCGGCCAACTATCATTGGTCATTCTCAGAACATGTCCCAGTCAGAACCATCGCCTCTCCCGAATTACAGAGACGACAGACCCCTGCCGAGTGCGCCGGCGTACAGCATCGTTTGTTATGTGGTCATACCACCTGATTCCCAATATCCTCCTGAGACACCTGTTTTCCAAACTAAGTAACTTGCGCTCCTTAGCCTTGGTGAGATGCCAAGATTCACAGCCGTACAGAAGGATCGGGATGACACATGCATTAAACAGGCGGCATTTTATTGTGACGTTGAATCCAGTCGCCTTCCAAATCTTATCCATGTTGTTGAATGCCCCGCTGGCAGCTCCGATGCGAATAAGCAGCTCTGTCCGGAGATCACCATTGAAGGTGATGGTGGCACCCAGGTATCTGAATTTATTCACCTGGGGGATGGTGAATTTATTCACCGGGCTTACATTAATTAGTAAAATAATTATTTTTGTAACGATGGCATCATTGTTTTTCTTTTCTTAACTAACCCTATTAGATTTAACATCTTGAATCATTATAATTTCATAATCTTAATATTTGTCCAAACGTGAGAGATTACATTAATGGTGCCAATAGTCAGGTGAGTAATTGTAGACTTGCATAAGAGACTTTCATAATTTATTGATACAAATAGATGTGTACAAATATTAAATTTTACTGTAAGTAATTTCGTATTTTTGTATCAAATTAAAACGGAATTGCATCAATTGCTCACAGTGGTTTTCGCTATTTCGAGTATCTCAGCAATCTGTCGTGTAGTAGAAGAACACTAGTTAGTTTCGTATAAGTCAAAGAAGAAAAAAATAAGATTATAATTAAACTAAAAAAACAAATCATATACTTGAATACTTTTCACCAATGATTTGTTACAATAAAAATAATGAAACACAGTCAAATCAAGTAAAATAAGTTTTGTTGATCGAATTGAACTTAAAAAAAGTTCAATGCATCAGTGATGAAATTCATTGAAGCATTCAATGTACATTGTCATCACACCCAGAACAATATATAGCAACTGTACAAAGACTGGAAAATAAGTAAATGGCTGTCACTCAATCCTCTGAGATTCCGGTTTGCTTCTTGTGTTTTCGGCGAAGAGATTCCTCTTTGGCAGGTAGAAGTTCGTCGAAATAAAAACGCATTAGACGTCCTAGTAGATGAGAATGTATTTTTTTCCATTTTTCATTCCTTATTTTCAACCCATCGCTTAAGTATCGTAAGCCACTTGATTCCATCCGCCTCTCGACCGTGTATGCCATCACGGCCATGCGCTGTCTGTGTGTAAGGGGTGTCACTCTGAGGTGCCAGATTTATGGTTCAAATAAAAAAGAACGCTCGAATTTTTAAAGGCATTATGACTGACTGGCTCCAAATTTTTCCGAAATAGTCACTACCCAATTGGTGCAAATTCAGCCTTAGATTGGATATCTCATTTTCACTGTTGTTTTTATATTATTTCTTCTTTAACTACTCGTAAATAATAATTTGAATATTTTTTGTAACCGTGCAAACTTCCTTTATTAGCTTTAGTTCTATTGCCACCTGACAATAGGTCTGCCAGATTGTTAAATAAATTAATCAAGTAAATTTTTGGCCACCCAATTACTTTATTTTAGTGTCAAATTCCCATGTGTTACATAAAACTTAAAATATTTACTATATGTTCATAGTAATTTTTTATCACCAGTTTATTGACAATTAACAGAAGTGATTCATTACAAAAAAATAGGAGAATTTCATAGGTGTGTGGCACTTGACATAAATATCCCTTCACTCGTGAATCACTTCTGACTGGCCGAGTGACTCATTGAATTGAATTGCTTAAGCCCATGGTCTAATTCAATAAGTAAGGCAAATATGATGAAATCTTTAGGTTGGTTTGATAAAGGATGGATTTGTTTTTAAAAATAAATAGTTTATGAAACATTTCTTAAGGTTAAAAACCTGAAACTATCACGCAGTTCTCTTGTCTGGGTAGGTCGAGAGGACGGAGCACCAGACTTCCCTATCTCGATACGCATTCTTAGCTTTTTCTACATCTCGTACGATTTCTCTGACTTTTACGTTTCCTTGTTTCAAAATGTCATTCAGTTGATTCGACCGTTTTTTCCTTGGTTTTCTTTTCACACTTGAGTTTTTTGTCACCCATTAGTAGTCTATATTCATTTTAAGTCCTGCATTTTTCAGACCATACATATGATGAATCCCAAATTTATGTGACAATTTTAAAAAAAGAATGTTTTATTATACACGTACAAGAATATTTAAAAAAAGAATGTTTTATTATACACGTACAAAAATATTTAAAAAAAGAATGTTTTATTATACACGTACAAGAATATTTAAAAAAAATGTTTTATTATACACGTACAAGAATATTTAAAAAACTCTTAATTATATTTATTATTACCATAACTGGTACCAGCAGTATTCAGTTCATCGTCACTCTTCTTGTTACTGTCACTTTTTCATATTATTATCGGACAATGTCCATAAATATACACTTCATTCACGAGCGAGTCAACGGGTTAAAGCTAATATATTGATGGTGCCAAACGTCTGCATTTGTTTTGCGGGCTAAATGATTGCAAAGATTCATGCCTACTAAAACCAAAATTTTACTCGTACAAGTGAGGTGCATGGCCGCGTGGTAACGCACTGGACTTCCGTGCGGAAGGTCGTCGGTTCGAACCCCGCGCTGTGCTACTCCCCTCGAACGACACAGGCACTTTTTCCGCTTAGTGTTCGAGGGTATAAGGATACCTATGACTTCGGTCATATCTATTCTTTTAAAAAAAAAAAAACTGCTCTTTCCGATTCTGGGCTATGCGGACGTCTGTTACTTGGATGTTACAGAGGAACAGCTGGACAAATTACAGCGTCTTCAAAATGTTTGTCTAAGATTTATTTTCAACCTACGTAAGAACGATCATATAACTGCATACCAGAAGGCATTGAACTGGTTGAATGTTAGAAATAGACGCCAAATTCACATACTGTGTCTATTGTATAATATCCTTAACTGTCCCGCCGCCCCCTCTTATCTCGCCGAAAATTTTCAGCGTCTTTCCAATCATGGATTAGCGCTACACTCAAACAGAGATTGTTTATTGGCCTTTCCAGTTCACCGCTCCTCTTTCTTTACGTCGTCCTTTACTGTCCATGCAGTGAGACTCTGGAATCAGTTACAAACTAATATAAGACTCACTCCGTCCATGGCATGCTTTAAGAAGCGACTGAAAAAACTCTTAATTTCTAGTCAGTAAAATAACGTGTTTCATTCCCGATTTTTCTTTCCCTTTCCTCTCCACCAACCCTTCCTTTTTTTTTGATTGATGATATGTCACTTAATATGAAAAAGAATGTTCGGGTGATTGTCCGTCTTGGTGGGGTTCGTGGGCGGCATGTGCTCACGTATGTGTTTATGGATTTCGTGGGGATGGATAGTCATTTGAATGATTTATGCAACCATGTAACTTGCTTCATTTACTTTTGTCTGGTTGGTTGGATGATATTGCCGCCTGGCAATAAGTCTGCCAGATTGTATTTGCAATAAAAGTGTTAAATAAATAAATGAACTGTCAAATTAATATCGACAGATTCAATAGATGTAGAAAACATATGAAATATAGTGAACTAAAGTGAAGTGAAAAGAGTGAAGAAAAAATATAATGCGTACGTATTACTTTTGGTATTTAAAATTATTTTCTGTAAGAACATATTAGCACGCATCATCTACTTTCAGACCAAAAGATGCACCCCAATTTTAAGTTGATTTTTCTAAATGAAAAAATGTACCTTCATCATTGTGTCATTTATTTTCTCAAAACAGGCTTACCCCAATTACATTGAAAAATACGAGAAATGTTAGCATTAAAAATAAAGAAAAATTATATAGAATAAAAAAAATTACATACAATAAAAAATAATGTATATGCATACATATATACACAAACATACGAGTATATTCAAAGTCACTTAAGTACGTTGATGAGTGCTTTCTAACGCGCTCAATCTTAGAAGAAAATTTACTTTTGTGTTTGGTAATGTGATATGAAATATGTCAATATCCGAAGCAGTCCCGTTCGAAAGAGTTAAGGCCCTTCTAACAGGCATAGCGGCTGGAAGACCCGTTCTTGCGTATGTTATTGAGAACAGTTCTAGGCCGGCGCAGTCTAGTGTAATTGTTAGGAACATTTAACGCTAATCTTTGTAGTAATGTTGGACAGCTCACAACTCATATATCTCATGACTGAGCATAGTGACTCCCATGATAGCCTCTGACGACTCCTCTCTATATTTCTCAGGGCCTCAGGAGGGCCACGCACAAGTGAACGAGTTCCAATGTCCCAACACATTGGGACTCGTTCACTTGTGCGTGGCCATCCTACGCTTCCAGTTACCACAAGTTTCTCTAAACTGTCCCCTTGGCCACAAGCAAAGTGCCCAGAAAATTGGAAGACTCGCCGAAGGTATATTATTGACAATCGGTATCTGTGATTCTCAGTTCTTCGAGAATGGAGGCGTTAGTTTGCCTTGCTGTCTATGGAATTCGTAACACCCTTCTCCAGCACCACATTTCAAATGCATCTATTGTACATCTCTCGCTTGCTTTCCGAGTCCAAGTCTCCGCGCCATACATGTATATTACTATTATGAGAGACTAACTAGGCGCATTTGTATTGTGACGGTGATACATAGTTGAGGAGCTAATATTAAAAAAAGAACATGTCCACCAAATCAGAATGTTGGAAAATCGCAAAAAAACTGTTTGCATTAAAAATATATGACATAATAATTTATTGTAAAAATATCTGAAATCCTTAAAATCGCTTAAGGTGACTTGATTTGTCGTTTAAAATCGAATCATAATAATTAAAATATTTATTCTAGTTTAAAATATGGACTTAATCCTTTTTGAGTAAACAATTAATTCTACTTGAATCTTTTTTGATTGAACAGGTCAGGGACATGATGTTTTTTGTTCGATTTCAAAAATATTTTACAAAAAATAATTGGGTAGAGTACATAATTTATTTTAATTTTAATAAAATAAAATAAGTAGTGTTACAAAATAAGAAGAAATATTACTATAAAACTATAAATATATGTAGGTAGATAAAGTTGTATAAAGACATTACACTGCACGTACGATTTAAAACTGACAGTTGCTGGTGAACTGGTATGAAGTTAGACACAATCGGAAAGCTATGATTGGTCAATTCGGACATGATCTTTTTTGATTGGTTCGAAGCCTGGACAAGATTCATTTTGAAAAAATACTGGTTTTTTTATTATGATTTTAAAATGATTTATGTGCTTTTTTTCATTAAAATGAAAATGTTAAACGGCTCCGTACCATCGATAAAAAAAAATCTGTTTTATCAACAAATTTTTTGTATCCGATGGACATAATCTTTTTTGAATGTTAACTCCTCAATTCTTCTCTTTCATATATTTTCCAGCTTTGACATAGCATTTTTTGCTATTCCTATTTTTTTTTAAAGCAGTTTTAATTCCTAATTCATTTCTGTCAGACACGTGTTCTGACGGAAGTGAATCAAGTGTCTTGTTTAATCATTAAGCCCATTAAAATGAACTCGTTGACATGTATGTCTATGATTTCACAATTAAATCATAAATGTTATCTGTCAATACATTTTTCAATTTTATATTATTATCTCTTAATCAACATGCAATGAAGCTTATATTTATAATTCACTAATCATCCATCAAACCTTTTAAATTATTTTCCGAAGATATATATATTTTTTTGTAGCAAAAAATACCGTTGATTGAAGATTAGAATTTTGAGGTCAATTTCATTTTCATCAAATAAATTGATTGTTCAAAATCAATCTAATAGGGACGGGTTTATGACAGAACTTTTGCCGTTATTGGTCCTGTGGCATGGAATGATCTGCCTCCAAGTGTTAGAGATATGGGTGGTATGTGCAACTTTAGGAAACAATTGAAGACTGCCCTTTTTGGGTCTTATCTTATCTAAATGTATGTTTAGATATAAACACTACACGCCGTCTAAAGCTGAATGTATCACGTATCGGAAGAACTTCTAAAATTTCATTGTACGAGGGTCATCCAGAAACTAAGGTTACAAGGGCTCCTGAAGCCGGGGGAAATTTTTTGTTTCAAAGTTGGTGCACCTGGCGTGTAGGGGGATCCTAATGGTCAGTTTGTTTGGTCCCGCGTATTTTTCGGCCATTTTGTTCAGTCACAGTAAATTCTTCCGATGGAGAGGTCGTCGTACGATCCCGCCAACTCTCGTCCGTGCGAGACCCGCGCGGTCATCAGTTTTTTGACTTTGCAGAACAATACCGCCGCGAATATCCATCGGAAGCTCGTGGAAGTTTATGGTAGTGATGTGATGAGTCGACAATATATCACGAAGTGGGTTAGGTTGTTCAGAGAAGGCCGTATTGATATTCACGACGAGGCAAGGCAGTAATTTCTGACGAATTTGTGCAATAAATTGAAGAACAAGTGCGAAATGACCGCCGTGTGACGCTTGACGACCTTCACGAAGAATTTCCTGACATTTCTCGAAGTCTCCTTGGTAATATTGTGTCGGAAAAACTTGGTTACAAGAAGTTGTGTGCGAGATGGGTGTCCAGAATGCTCGCACCGGAGCACCGTCAAAATCGCGTGACCGCCGCGCGTGAACTTTTGGATCGTTTTGCACAGGAGGGAGAAGCTTTTCTGGACTCGATCGTGACGGAGGATGAGACGTGGGTGTGTCACTACACCCCAACAATTTTTCAACGATCAGGAGGTCGAGGAAGCTGTGAAGAAGTGGCTGAAAGAGCTGGTGGTGGAGGTCTATGACACTGGCATACAAAAGCTGGTACCCCGACTACATAAATGTCTCGATCTCGACGGCGATTACGTTGAAAAATAGTTTAATATATTTGTGAAGTATCCTGTGAATTTCAATTAAATACAAGCATTTTTCGATCCTACATAAATGTTGTAACCTTACTTTCTGGATGACCCTCGTAGTTCATCTTCCCTTGGTAAGTTTCCTGCGGTTTTCTTTTTATTTTATTTATTTATTTTACACATGACAAGAAATATACATAATTTGTGAAAAAACAACAAAATTTGGACACACAATTTTAATGGATCCTGGTTTGTTGCCTTTCATTTGTCGTGTCCCCAATAAACTAGGCTTTTGCCTTGTATCTCACCGCGGAAATATAGTATTAAAAAATAAATCGATACTTCTTTCCGATTTTTGGTTATATAAAACCCCGTTGCACGTTCTCATCAACCTGACAAACAGTGACACACAATTACACGTATATATCATACATCACGCGAAATCAAACTCCTCACACATCATCACTCCAGACAGACCAAAACATTCATCCCACAATATATCTGATGTCTTAAGAAGGTGAAAGTGAGCACTTTGAGGCGAGAAGTCTAGAATTTTTTCTAGTGTCAGCGCTATATGCCAGACCGTTCGGTACAATACTCCGAAAGACCTTATTAGACTAATCCATTTCAGTTCATTTTAAAAAAATACATATTATTTCAACAACAATTAAGATAAAAAATAATTTATAAGTTTGTAAAAATTATTGTATTAACAAATTATGTCAACAGTAAGGTAATCAGGCCTTTTTCTTTATCGCATTCACAATAGTACGATAAGACAAATAAAGGCACCATAAAATGACAATGAATTTAAACAGTGCAAGTAGATTTTTTTGTATTTTTTAGTATCATCAAACATCGCATTGTATCGTATCCATTTTCAAATATTATCTAATGAAATGAAAATTTGTTATCAAATTATTCATATCGCCTATTCTAAACAAAACAAACATATGTACTGTGAAAATTTGAATGGAAGGCTTTTCTTAAAGTGCTTTTCTTTCTGCAAGAATGTCGGACAGCCTGAATCTAGACGGTCCCGTATCGTATACCGTATTTTATGGACTATAAGACGCACTTATACTCGAGGTGCGTCTTATACTCGAAATTAATATAAAAATGTCCAGTGTTTGATTTAAAATTCCCGCCAGTCTTAAAAATGGCCATATATTCGATGCCGCGGGAAACCTATCTCTATCTGGCAACATTGGATTCAACTGGCAACAGCAGTGCACCGATGCGACGAACATGAGTTGCGGGGATATCACAAGCTTGCTAATATTGTCTCCCTCCCGCCCCGCCATCACAAACCCGGAACACGTCGAGCCTATGTTGCAAAAACCATTCGCGATTGGCGGGCTAGTAAAGAAGAACTGAAAAAAATGAGGAAGACTAAATGTGCAAATAGAGGACTGAATGCAAAATGGCCAAAACTAGAAGATGACGTATTGAAATGGATTCAAGCACACCGTCAAAATGGCATTGGAATTAATACAAAAATGATACAAATATACGCTCGTAAGCTAGCGCTGCAGTGAAACTTAACAGACTTTAAGGCTGTAATTGGTTGGTGCTACAGGTTTATGAAGCGTCATGGACTTAGCATGCTTTGCAATCTAATAATAAAAATGGTAAAAATGTTATTTTTTTTTAAATGGCCTAAAAATTAATGTGCGTCTTATAGTCCGTAAAATACGGTAATCAACCGTGTATATATTGTTAAATTTTTTTTATTATTTTGACTTGTGTACAGGTATCATCTACATGGAATCCCGTTTATCGCGACCCCGGCGAGTGGGGTTTCGTTAAATGGCGATTTTTAAAAATAAATAATATTTTTTTTGACTCTGCACTTGTATGGCTTTGACACGTGCCAGGAATCGTCTTAACACTTGCTGCCCTGTGATGTGATGGATGAGTGATGTGATGGATACTGAGATGAGAGGCATCGAATGTAGATGATATTCAGACTTTGTTAAAATCACACGGCGAACCCTTAACTAATGAATAAAATTAACTGCCATACTATGTCCCAAGAAAATGACGTCTCGGAACCTGTTCCCGTGCGAAAGTTAAGTGTCATAATCATTGATAAGGCCCTTTCTCTTCACAATCAATGCATGGAGTCGTTAGAAGATAACGAGCGAGTGAGTGCTGTAAAGTGTGGTTGTACCGATTATTTGACAGTTATCGGCAAATTTTGGATAATAAACGTAGAGTTGCCAAACAAGGGAATCTAGATTTTTTTTTACAACACGGAACAAAATTAATGAATTTTGTTATGTAACACATCGGACTTACTAGTAAAACAACATTTATTTGCCAAAATTCTTCTTTATTTATCAACATAGTCTCCTTCAAAAGTGATACATTAATTCCAACGCTTTACTAACTTTTCTATGCCAGCCGTGTAGAACGATTTATCTTTGGTTTCAAAATAGGTGTTAGTTTCGGCAATCACTTCTTCATTGGAGCCAAATCTCTTTCCCTGGAGCATCTTTTTGAGGTCTGCGAACAGCCAATAGCCGCTGGGGGTCAAATCTGGAGAATACGGTGGGTGCGGAAGCAATTCGAAGTTGTGAGCAAACGCGGCGGCACCCATTTCGAAAAAAGCTTTTTCATGACCAAATTTTCATGCAAAATAGTGTAAACACTACCAAATGATATCTTCAGGATGTCGGCTATCTCACGCAACTTTACTTTGCAATTTTCCATCACGATTTTGAGTTTTTTTTTAATGTTTTCTGGTGTAACAGCCTCATTTGGACGACCAGAGCGTTCAGCATCATTTGTGTCTGTACGACCGCGTTTGAAATCAGCATACCACCGACAAATGGTTTTTTTCGATGGAGCAGAGCCCGAATAACACTTTTCAAGCCATCGCTGAGTTTGAACGGTATTTTTTCTCATTAAAAAGCAATGTTTTATCAACACACGAAATTCGGTTTTTTCCATTGTTTTGAAAATAGCAAAAATAGCGTCACTAAAACCACTGTAACTCAATGACACAATGTCGGAATGTCATGAAAGTTTGACACGTAATTTCTAAAGGTTGGCACTAACTGAGAATGGTATGGATTTGTTATTAGAGGCGCCATCTGTTGGTTATTCCCGGGAATTGTTGATTGATACGTTATGACATTTTTTTTGTTATTAATAATGTTTATTTCATTAATAAAGGATTTTTTTCGAATTTTAAAATGATTTTTTTTAATCCCCCATTGATCGTGAAATTTCGCTTATCGCGACCATGTCCAGAACCTATCCCCCGTGATCAACGGGGGTTACCTGTACTTGCTTACTTATGTTATTTGAATTATTTTGTTCTAAATTGTTTTTTTTTTCAATTTTAGGATTATTTTTCTTTGTAATAAATAAATGCTTTTGTTGTAAGGTACATTATATCATTGATGAAAATGCTTAATACTTTTGTTGTAAGGTACATTATATCATTGATGAAAATGCTTAATACTTTTGTTGTAAGGTACATTATATCATTGATGAAAATGCTTAATACTTTTGTTGTAAGGTACATTATATCATTGATGAAAATGCTTAATACTTTTGTTGTAAGGTACATTATATCATTGATGAAAATGCTTAATACTTTTGTTGTAAGGTACATTATATCATTGATGAAAATGCTTAATACTTTTGTTGTAAGGTACATTATATCATTGATGAAAATGCTTAATACTTTTGTTGTAAGGTACATTATATCATTGATGAAAATGCTTAATACTTTTGTTGTAAGGTACATTATATCATTGATGAAAATGCTTAATACTTTTGTTGTAAGGTACATTATATCATTGATGAAAATGCTTAATACTTTTGTTGTAAGGTACATTATATCATTGATGAAAATGCTTAATACTTTTGTTGTAAGGTACATTGTATGATTGATGAAAGTGAATAAATACATATTAATGGTTTTGTATACTATGTATTTACTGTTTGATCTCCATTTCAGCTGGACTTGGGTCGACCGCTAGAAGAGCAGGGCTCTCTGCGGGTGTTCATCCACAAGCTGACTGACATCATAGCTGCAGCAGACCAGGGCGATGCCAAGGTAGTTTGAACAAAAGTTTTCCTGAAATAAAGTTACACATATTTTCTATTATACTAGAGAAAATTTAGGATGGTCCCTGTGACGTTTGAAATGTCATGTCTCAAAGGGGTGGGGTAAAATCGTTTATTTTTACAAATCGAATGGTTTTTTTATAAATGGAAAAAATGTTTTTCTCTAAACTGACTCTCTCTCGTTTTAATTCCTAATTTTCATTATATTGACTTTCTAATGTATTGTATGATTTGTATCTATCTTTAAATAGGCCAAGATCCACTATGAATTAATACTAATTACGAACATTTAATTTTATGTATAAAAAAATCGAAAATCCAATTATCGTATACCCCATCCCTAGGCAATGCAGACTAACATAGTGACTTTTGACAAACGCCACCAAATATTATTTGATTTTAACAAACTGCCACATTTTTGCTAATTTGTAACAAGATGTATTAATTGTCATTATCGTTAGTTTTATGTAATATTTTTACCTAAATAACTTGCTATTTATTTGAATCGATGCTTATATTAAAGTTGATAAAATATATAAAATTACTGAACGTCGTTACAAGGTTGTATTGGGGCAAATTTGTGAACTGTTCAGGGACCATGATACATTTTCTCTAGTATAGTATTATATAAAATATTTAATAATTCATTGATATAAATTACTTTGTGCCATATCAATTGGATGAACTGAGTTTGGAAAATGTGGTTTCAGTAAGATGACGCTAGATGTCACACAGTATCTATCTAATTTCCAAAAATGGTGATATTGACTGATAAAATAAACTGCATTTCGTTGATTATTACGTAAATTATTTAACACGTTCACTGCGTCGAACACGGCTCCCGTGTCCATACAAAATAGCCTTGAATGTTGAGTGCACTCATAAACGTCTCCCGATAAGGATTCGTCGCCGGTTTCATGTATTTTGAAGACACGAAGGAACATTCCAAGTGTATAGACAAGTAATAGACAAGTGTGATGAACAACATATGATGTTTCAATAGAAAGTAGAATTTGATTTTTAACAAAGTTATAGGTTTTCAAAAATTCGCGAATTTTCAGCATCAGTATGGCATTTTATACGCAGTGAATGTGTTAATTAGGTACTATGACGATTATCAATTAATTATTGCATAAATGATTTTATTAGGTACTATGAGGATTATCAAATTAAATTAACAGTATCAAAATCTTGATATCAACATATCTTTTATATTCAATTGAAATAATAGATTGCTAGATTGAAAATTTATTTCATATATTTTATGAAATAAATTTTCTTAAACTTTTTTCAACATGTAATATATACACATAAAACGATACTCTCATATATAACCATACTGGGACTGTTTTTTTTAAATATTTTTCATGTAACATTGGGTATCGAACCCGAAACCCAAGGTGGAAGACATGTATCTTTCTTACCAACTATGGCTAGAGGTTATCAGTATAAAAATAACAGCTAGTGAGTGAGATTTCTCATGTTAAACATTTTTTTTTTATATATTTTCAGTGTAAAGAAGTAATTGCCGATGTGGAACAGTACATATCCAACCACCCTGACATGACTGTCATAGATCCACTGGACAATGTTCGGATATTACTCGATAGGTATGTTAATATTTTCAGTGTAAAGAAGTATTTGCCGATGTGGAACAGTACATATCCAACCACCCTGACATGACTGTCATAGATCCACTGGACAATGTTCGGATATTACTCGATAGGTATGTAAATATTTTCAGTGTAAAGAAATAATTGCCGATGTGGAACAGTACATATCCAACCACCCTGACATGACTGTCATAGATCCACTGGACAATGTTCGGATATTACTCGATAGGTATGGAAATATTTTCAGTGTAAAGAAGTAATTGCCGATGTGATACAGTACATATCCAACCACCCTGACATGACTGTCATAGATCCACTGGACAATGTTCGGATATTACTCGATAGGTATGGAAATATTTTCAGTGTAAAGAAGTAATTGCCGATGTGATACAGTACATATCCAACCACCCTGACATGACTGTCATAGATCCACTGGACAATGTTCGGATATTACTCGATAGGTATATAAATATTTTTGTATATCCTAAAATCTCATATATAATGGGCACTCGTGTAATCAAAGCAAGACATTATGTATTTAGACCATCGTGAATTTATATTGTTTTCGCTGGCGTATTAACAATCTGGCTGTTAAGAGCAACACCACTCGCACACGGAACAACCTTGTTGAATAAATATTCAGATATCGATATATTCCACATCTCGGTGGATAAATTGAATGAATTATTGAATGACGACCATTAAATTGAATTGAATTAAATGATAACCTCCGTGGCCTATTAAATTGAATGACGACCTCCGTGGCCTGGTGGTAAGACACTTGTCTGCCAATCCTGAGGTTGCGGATTCGATCCCCGCTAGAACCCAGATTTTTTAATAATAATAATAAATAAATAAATACAGGTTTATTGATAGCAACTTAGTATGTACATAATACATTTAGACACATTACAAGAACATTAAAAAGAGAATACATTAAAAAAACAGAAGCTACCAAAAGGTCTGGGCTCATCTAATAATATCCCCCCGGTCAAGATACACCCCACCAATATAGGGCGAACCCAGCCACGGGGACACCAGATGTTTTTCAGCCCACACCGTTGAACACGTAGAACAAGAAAATTAAAAAAAAACACAGAAAATAAATAGATGACAAAAAATACATTCAAGAGAGAAGACATTACAAGGTCCGGTCTCATCTCACAAACATTCCCCTGGCCGAGATACACCACACCAATGTAGGGCGAGCCCGACCGCAAGGGCATCGGGGGGGGGCATTAAATAGGATTCCAGTCTGGTTAACACGTAGGGCCTATAAAAACATCTTTCTGGTTGGTTGGAAGAGATTGCCACATGGCAATAAACTTGACAGGTTAATAAAAAAAAAAATTGAGGATAGAACTGAATCACTTCACAGGGAAACATGAGTAACATTGTTCCTGTTATTATGCTATATTTAGACTTTCTATAGTTTAATTTTTTTTGTATATGGTGATGACTCTTCTCCTGGAGGACTCTTCTCTCCATTCAAAAGAACTTCTTTTGAATGGAGAGAAGAGTCCTCCAGGGATATTATGGGAGTCACAAAGCTCAATCATAAGCTACACAACAGAATATATAGTTTGTTTAAATATTTGACTTGGATGCACCGTCTATGTGTTTAATGTTTTTATTGTTTCTCTTGATGGGGTATTGCTCTTTTGTCTCGAAGGAGGAGTCTAATAGATTTTCTGATGGAGGAGGAGTCTAATAGATCTCAGAGGAGTCTAATAGATTTTCTGATGGAGGAGGAGTCTAATAGATCTCAGAGGAGTCTAATAGATTTTCTGATGAAATCTACGTCATAATCAGTATTCTTTCCGGTTGGGACTTTATCCTCATCAACGTAGATCTCCATTTGTTATTCTTCATATCTAGTCAACAGTTCTGCCTTTATCCAGTCCAGTTCCGACTTTTCACACAATCACTTCACCTATTTCTTCCAACTCTTTCTGGAGCTATCTACTGATCTTCATCCTTCTGGGCTGGCCTTGAAAATTCTGTATAATATTCTTGTAGAATTGAACTGTCAGTTTGTCTCCTGGCTGGTGGTAATTTTCTGTTACCATTTGAAGAAAACTGCTACAGAATCGCATCGAATGCTTGTCGAAGCTTACGGTGAGCATGCTCTTGGTAAATCACAGTGCTTTGAGTGGTTTAAAAAATTCAAAAGTGGCGATTTTGACGTGAGAAATGAAGAACGTGGAAGACCACCGAGAAAGTTTGAAGACGCCGAATTGAGGCGTTTAGTTGGCAAATACTTTCGCATGCGGCTTACTCACCAGACTTGGCTCACTCCGATTAACATCGATGGGACACGCACTTGCTGAGCAGCGCTTCACTTCTTACGAAAATGAACGAAAATGGCTCGATGATTGTTTTGCCTCAAAAGAGCAACAGTTTTTTTGACGTGGCATCCACAAATTATCAGAGAGATGGGCAAAATGTGTACCATATGCTCTTTTACTTATAGTATTTTTCAGTTGTGTTTATAACTGATTAAATACAATGCAACTAGTTTAAATAACTGGTAATTTAAAGATAGTGTCAGGTTAATTCAAACATTTTCCAGTCTGACTTGAGTGCTATTCTATCAAATCAGGATAAATAGGATTCTATTGTCCTTTAATAAATCAGGATAAATAGGATTCTATTGTCCTTTAATAAAATTTTAACTTTCAGGTATCGATACTACTCCCTACTTCGCGAGCACCCAGCTCTTAGAGGGCTCGGAGTCCTGACTCCGACCTTCTGTGTGCTAACAGGAGCTTCTGGGGAAGGTCGAGATCTATTGACCCAGCGAGGAGTCACGTTTCCTCTAGTCTGCAAGCCCACTCTGGCCCATGGCTCCAAATCGGCACACAGCATGTGCGTGATATTCAATGAGGCCAGCCTTTCCGTGTGTCGGCCACCGTGCGTGCTGCAGAGCTTTGTCAATCATAATGCGGTGCTTTATAAGATATTCATCATTGGCAACAGGTACGTAATCATTTTCTTTAGAAACAGAGTTGTTTGGAAAGAAGCACTGATTAAACTAATTTTCAATTTTACGTGGCATACTAAACCCATATCTCATTTTGCGGAAGGGATGCATTCCGGAAAATGTCCATAAATCAAAATTTCAATTATTGAATTATTTCTCCATATGTATTAAAGATTTCATATCAGAACAGTCGATTGGGAAACAGGAACTGAGCAGAAATAATGGTCCAATATTTGCTGCTTTGTATATTTTCTCTTTTCCTCTGCAAGCTGCTTATAACAATATTTTTTTCGAGAAACTTTTGAACGTCTATCTTTAACCTTTCCCTTCCTATGCTAAAAAAAATGTGCGCAGTCCAGTGCTGATTATTCAATACACATGTAAAAATTAGCGATTTAAAATCGGAAAAGTAAGAATATTCATAGCCAATCGCTTAAATTAATTAAATTTGAAGTCAAATGTGATAGTAATTGAAATTTAATTGCTGAAAACATGAAAAAAACATCGGCTGACGTTTACAAAACGGGCGAAGCAACCACCCGCGAAAGCTCGTGAGCTACTGAAGCAAGCGAACTGAGATTCTATTTCTTGCGTTCCCCATATACCGAAGTAGAGTGAGTGAGATATGAATACCGTCGTTTCCTCACCCATAGTGGTTTTTTAGAATCAATATATCTACATCACACACTGGCACACGTTCGATTGTATTGATGAATTTATTCCCGATTTCCACAAAATATCTCTAATGTGGCCGATAAGTGCTAATTATTATTAATATTATTTTTTCATTCAATGCGTAAATGTATTACGGAGGAATACCTAAAAGCTGAACCCAGTATTTATTATATTTATAGAGATATTAAAGTTTTTAGAAGCAATGTGTACTAGTTACATATCACAGGACAGGAAGGGTTAACGGGATGATTTTGAATTCAATTGCCTTTTGTTGGCTGATTTCATCAATCTATATTCTCAGGAATCATTATTTTGTCTTTTGTGTCTCTTAAGCGAGAATCTTGATCTATTTCTCCCAAATCTTCATTGAAACTCAGATTTCAAAAAATTACGTTTATGTATTGAATTTTTTCCATAAACAAATTTGTTGATTGTTTTTTCGATTCCGTTATAACGAAATTTCGTTTAAAGAAAGTCTGTAAAGCGACGTATGGCAGTACTCAAGAATTTAAGAAAAAAATTGCAAGTGTGTTACTTTAGAACTATTCTAATTCATAAGATCTTATAATCTTCAAGTTTTCAAAGGCTTCCTAAAGCTGCACACGTCACCCATATCTCTAACACAGAGAGGCAGATCATTCTACACCACAAAACCAGCAACGGCAAAAGCTCTATCATAATAATCCGCTCTACTGGATCGATTCAGACCAATCAATCTATTAACACGTTCCGTGCCGCAGTACATTTTGAGAAAATAAGTACCTGTGCCACTATCAAATTATAGTTTATATTATGTATACATATATAGGCTTCATAAATAATGATTTATTTTTTAAAATAAACTGATTTTAGGTGATATTGTGAGCGTAGGTCACCGGTGACCTACGCGGCGTCGTACGGTAATACATGTATATACAACATAAACTTTTGTAGTCGAAACAAATTGTAGCATGCCTAATTTATTACTTATTATATTTTTTATTTATTTATGTAATATGCTATAGTGTTACGCCATAACATAATAATCTCTTATGATTACTGAGACAATAGCTCCAAAAAAAAGGGTCACAATGTTGCATAGACAATGCACCCTCATAAATTTCCAGAGTGGGACAAATGGATGGTCCCATTCATGATGTTATCCCTGGAATCTCTTCTATACCCCCTAGCCTAATTGTAGACGCTAGTTTATCCTTGAAAAAAATAAACCGTTATATTATTTTTCATACACCTGGAGGTTTATTAAAAATAATTGCATTTTCAAACAAAATTTTGGAAGTGTTTATGTGCATTATATTCAGGGGCGCTGTATGGGTCACATTCAATGTTAAAATTCGTAGTAAATGTGACCGCTGGCGCACTGGAACTGTTTATAAAAAAAAAACACGTAGGTCACCGGTGACCTATGTGGCGCCCTGGTCAAAAACACGGTAGGTCACCGGTGACCTACGCGGCGCGGAATGTGTTAAATGATGATGAAATCGGTATCAAATTTCTACTCTGAAGAAACATCTCTCAGACACAGTTACATAAGATACAATGACTATGTATGATAGATAATTTAAATTATTTTTATTTACAATTTTCTCTTACAGATACCATATAACAGAGAGGCCAAGCTTGAAGAACTTCTACGCGTGCAATGAGCGCCAACCGATATATTTCCACAGCGGGGACGTCTGCAAAGCGGACAGTCAGTCGACTCTCTCCATCCTGGACCCCCACGAGATCTACAATTTGGACCAAAAGACGACATTAGACTTGTCCAGAGTCGAAGCCATTATAAAAGTGCTGCGTAAAGAACTACAACTGCTTCTTTTCGGTATCGACATTGTTATTGACAATGTAACCAATGAATACGCCATTATTGACATCAACGTTTATCCTGGTTATGAAGGATATCCTAATGTTTTCAAACATTTGATAGAAAGTATAGACGAAATAGTTAATTTAAAAGCTGAAGAAAGTTGTAATGTTATATCGAACGGTATAACTAACGGAATCGATAAAAGTAATGATAATATGTACAGAAACGGTAGGTTTACCATATATAATACTGACGAGCAATTGATCAATGTCAGCTTTTCTAAAATAAATCATTTTTATAACAATTATTGCACACAAGCCAATGATTAAATATCAAGCTGGAATCTTAATTTGATTGATTTTGTAGATGCTTATGTCAAATGTTTGAGATATAAGACTGGATTTAGTTTAGTTCTAAGATACTTGATATTTCTTTCAGTTCAGTTTAGTTGAACCAATGTACAATACTTGAACTTTCTCTTAGTTTAGTTTAGTTAAACCGATGTACTATAAATTTCTCATTTTTATAGAAGTTACATTTATAATTGAGTGTACAGTAAACTCTCGACTATCCGGGATCCCATTAACTGGGTTGTGGATTAACTGGACCAGTAAAAAATTCTAAAACTGTACAATTAGATAAATGCAGATTATAATTTACATGGATATGAAATGCAATGTGTTACATCTAATGAACCGGCAGCTACTGATGATACAGATCAGTAAGAAGGTACCCTCATATAAGAATTAAGTGTACAGCGCAGTACAGCTTTAAGTAACGTTGGAAGCTTACTCTTCTTCCCAGTGTCATGTCAGGTCCCCCCAATGTTGAATATCACCTGAGAGTAGACATCTTTGTCCCAGGCAGCCTGAAAAAGATCCCCAACGCTCCTTATACCAGTCCAATCACATATATTGCCGAGCCAGGAGATTTGCCTCCTGCCAACACCTCTTCGGCTTTCTATTTTGCGTTGGATGATCAGGTGCAGTAATTTGTACTTTTCTCCTCTAAGTACATGACCCAAGTAAGACACCTTTCGGATTTTAATATTAGTCAGCAACTCTCTATCAACTTTGGCTCTTTGAAAAACCCTTGTGTTGCTGACCATATCCGTCCAGGGTATCCGTAGCATTCTCCGATCCATCCACATTTCGAATACTGCCAGTCGGTTCATACTACCAACTTTGAGGGTCCATGATTCCACTCCATGCAATGACACTGACCAAACGTAGCATTTGACTAAAGCCTATTCAGTTATTTGTAACAACAGGCATGTTGCGAAATCTGAATAGCACAATTTGCCGAAAAGTTAACTGAAGAGGGAAAAATAAACTTGTTTGCTGTCATATTTTAAATAAAATTATAAGTTAGTATGTAGGATAGTTTTAATTTTTGGTTTTAATTTTTTCAAAGATCCAGGTTTTTTTTTATTTGAGTTAATTTTTTCCCTACCACCCCGAATAATCGAGAATTTACTCTATGTCTATTATTTTTTCATACATGTTTCTCTTGTAAAATGTTTCTTTTTTGCTATTTTATATTGATATTGAAATTTTCTGTTCCTAAACTGCTAAAAATTGTAAGCTTTGCCAAGAGAAGTATGTGAATTTTTGGATTACTTTACATGTGAACAGTTTCCATATAGTGTATTCAGTAATTAATCCTATATTATATGTTTATTTTGATTTGATAACAAATATGATTCCAATAAACCATATTTTTTTACATACACAGTTTTCTCTCAGGTCAGGCAGATGATTGACTGTTAGACTTTTTATTTATGGCATGGATCAGGCGTGGGGAACCTGCACCCTTGTACGCCACTAAGCACGGCCTTGTAGGCCACTAAGCGCGGCCATGTAGGCCACTGAACGCGGCTTTGTAGGCTACTAAGCGCGACCTTTGAATGAATCCAAATTTTGCATAACAAATCCTTTAATTTTTATTTATATGTTTTTGTTCATCTTTTATTATTTTTATTTTAATCTTAAATTAAACATATTTAAAATACCAATGAGGTAAAAGAAGATTCATTGAAATAATTTCTCCAACTGACTGCCACAAATATGTTTTTTTTTCTCTTTTAAAAGAATAGATAAGACTCAAGTCACAGGTATCCTTATACTGTCAAACACTAGGCGGTAAAAGTGCCTGTGTCATTCGAAGGCAATAGTGCAGCGCGAGGTTTGAATCTACGACTTTCCGCACGGAAGTCCAGTGCATTACCACGCGGCCATGCACCTTTCGTTATAAGGGTTATTTTGACACCTGCTATGTTAATTATTTAGTTCTAATGCGACTTTAGTTATGCAGGAGCTTCTGCATATGTTTTGTTTCATTTTCACATTTACAGTTTGTTTTGTTTCATTTTCAGCTTCACGGTATTGGGCAATTATTATTATTAAAAAATATGATATTACCACTTAAATATACTAGATTTTTTCCAGCTTTGAAACAGAAAAATTCAATCCTCTTCTACCACCAAGGGAAGCTTATCACAGTAAATTAATGTGTGATGATTTGCAAAAAAACTTTTTTTGATGCACAGTTTTATCTCACATATAATATATTCAGTCAATGGCTATGTGTATACGCAGGTTTTCACATTATTTAAACTTCAAATGTATTTATCACAAGGGTGAGAGTGTAATTTACGCACCCCACTAAAGTTTTTTTTATATGTTAAACAAAATTTCGTACTCGAAGAATAAATTTCAAAGTTTGGAAACATTTAGATATTATGTTGACTTATTCAGTCTAGACCAAGAGTCCTCAAAGTGGTCAATATTCGAGCCCCTGGGGTCGATTTGATTTTTCTAGGGGTCGATAGTTTCAATAAAAAAAATTGGGGGTCGACGACAGCAAAAATAGACCCCCTTACTACTGTTATTTGTTTGTTACTTCAAAATATCTATGATTCCAATAGATACCTAATTTAGAATATTTGTACTTATTTTGAATTTACATATTTATTTAATAAATGTCAAAAATAAAAAAAACTGTTAGAAAATTTTTGCTTTAATTTTCGTCAGCGCAGATTTCAATGTTAAATGTTGCACAAGATAATGCAGCGCATAATTCGTAGTCCTTTTATCTTTTTCAATCCTTAATTACAAGTGATTAAAATGAAAAGTTTGATATCTAGTGAAATATTTAATATCGAGTACTGTACAAACTTATTAATTTGAGTAAGTAAAGTAAATGATTAGGGGGGAGACGATTTTAAAAGTTTTTGGTAAAGGGGTTTGCGGCTGAAAAAAAATTGGGAACTCTTTGTCTAGATTTTTTTATTTCAAAAAAGTTGGGGTGACTAAATGCAAGGTGAATGTGCTAAGATTAGGTTTCTTGAATGAAAGTAACATAGAATGCGATTGTGGGGCTGCACGGGATTTCCCTTAATTGTGAAACAAGGCCTGATTGATGCTAGTGATAGGGCAGGGCGGGAGATCTCTGTTGCCTCCTTTCGGGAACAAGTGGCATAATTAACAGTTGATAGTCTGGAAGAACAAGTGGCATAATTAATAGTTGATTGAAAATATCATCGTTTCAACTGATGACATATGGATTAAATTATTTTTTCCAGTTTTAGAGATATTTGAGGTTCTTTTGAAACAAGAAAACAATGATTTGGGTTAAATTTCATTAAAATGGGAAAATAAATCAAAGAATCTTTTTTCTTGTTTTGGTTAAAATTTTATATACACAAGTATTGGGTTGTCCAAAAAATAATAACATTTTTTTTTATAGATCAAATTCAAACGAGAAATTGCATCAAATGCTCGCAGACGGTGGTTTTCAATATTTTCAGTAATATCAGGTTAATATTAGGTCAGTTGTTGGTGTAATTAATTTTTTTTAGGTCAAATTCAAACGTAAAATCGCATCAAATTCTCGCAGACGGTGGTTTTCAATATTTTCAGTAATATCAGGTTAATATTAGGTCAGTTGTTGGTGTAATTTAATTTTTTTAGGTCAAATTCAAACGCAAAATTGCATCAAAGGCTCGCAGACGGTGGTTTTCAATATTTTCAGTAATCTCAGGTCAAAATTAGATCAGTTGGTGTAATTTAGTTTTTTTATGTCAAATTCAAACCCAAAATTGTATCAAATGTTCTTGTACAGTGGTTTTTATTATTATTTCTATCTCGGCAATCTCTCGTGTCGTAGAACACCGGCTATTCTCAATCTAAACTGTTGATTTTCTTCTTTAGTGGTAATCAGTCATCAAGAGCGGACACCAACTGCGGGTTTCATATCACCATTACAGATTTTTTTAAACTACATTTGATACTACACAATTGTTGAGTGCATTGCCACCATACACCAGGGTTCGGCAAACTACGGTTTGCAGGCCTAATCTGCCGCCCTTTTTTGCAAAGCCCTCGAGTTAATAATGAATTTTACAATTTCAAAACAACGCGCAACATAACAGCTGACATTAAAATAATTGTAGTCATTGTTTAATTTACCTATTATTATTACGTTTTGTTCAATAACTTTGTGATCTTCTTCTTCCCAGTGTCATGTCAGGTCCCCCCCAACGTTTAATATCACACCTGAGAGTAGGCATCTTTGTCCCCGGCAGCCCGAAAAAGATCTCTAACACCCTTTATGCCAGTTCAATCACGTATATTGCGGAGCCAGGAGATTTGCCTCCTGCCATCACCTCTTCGGCCTTCTATTTTGCCTTGGGTAGCTTTTTATTTTGTTATTTAAGTAGGTCTACTTACATAAATATCGTCGAGTTTGCCTCTAGGCCCACAGAGTCTAAAATATTTACTATTTGCTCTTTACAAAAAAAGTTTGCCAACCGCTGCCATACACTATACATATATTTTCCCTTTGTGGTAGTAATTATATTTTTTCCCTTTGTGGTAGTAAAAAAGCATTTAGCACCGAAAAAAAACTTTTGAAGGTTTAGCAAAATAAAATGAAAATTTTGTCCTTAAAGACATCTATCCGAAAAACACAAAACTACTTTCAGACAACCCAAAATAAAAATTAATAACTATAAAGTGATATTTAAAATACAAATTTTTCAGTTGTTTATTAAATTAATATTTTATAAAAATTAATTTATGCTTGAATGTTGGTCAACATTCTTTGCTATTGGTATTTATTAATTTCATATTCGTATTTATTCTAACCTTAAATCTTAATTGAAGGGTTCAGCAGTAAATAATGGTATGTATCACATTTTGAGATATTAACCTTTCCCTTCCTGTGCTAAAAAAATCCGCCTATTTCGGTGTTGCGTATTCAATACACATGTAAAAATGAGCTATTTAAAGTCTGAAAAATGAGAATATTCATAGCCATTTGCTTAAATTAATTAAATTTGAAGTCAAAAGTGATAATAATTGAAATTTAATAGTTAAAAACATGAAAAAACACATCGGCCAACATTCACAAAACGGCCGAAGTGACCACCTCTACCGAAAGCCGCCGACCTACTGAGCGAGAGAACTGAGATTCTATTTCTTGCGTTTCCATATACCGTATAAGTAGAGTTAGAGTGAGACGTGAATAGCATCGTTTCCTCACCCATAGCGGTTTTTTAGAATGAATATACCTAAGTCACACACTTGCGCACGTTTGATGGTATTGGTGAATTTATTCCCGATTTTCACGAAATATATCTGATGTGGCCGATAAATGCTAATTATTATTAATATTATTTTTTCATTCAATGCGTAAATGTATTACGGAGGAATACCTGAAATCTGAACCCAGTATTTATTATATTTATAGAGATATTAAAGTTTTTAGAAGCAATGTGTACTAGTTACACATCACAGGATAGGAAGGGTTAAGAAAACAAGTCTTTATATAATCTTAAAATTTATTTGTGAAACATTTATTGAAAAATAATGTAATTTTAAAAAGTATGAGATTTTGAAACTATTCTGTTTGAGTATTATATTTTTTAATTAAACCCTTAATTATCTAATTTGTAATTTTGAAACTCGTATTTTGTTATTTGGTCGCTTACCATTATTTACTGCCGAGCCCTTCAATTACGTACTATTTAGGATTTCTTTGGATAGATTCGAAAACAGGTAAGCCCGGAGTGGCCTGGCAGCCTTCTGATAAGGTTTGTAAGGGTATATGATATGACAATGTATAAAACCTGCTGTCACCTTTTTACTATTTTTTAAGAATTATAAATATGGGGTAATTTTTACCACCGCTGTGATTACGAAAAAAAATTATTCAGTAGTAAATGTGTTTAATAGACTTTGTAAAGATATTTAAAAAATTCGACAAACATGAGAATGATTTCTACATTTATTACCAGTGTCTGTTAAAAGTTTTGCGGTTAAACTCCCAAAAAAAAAATTACTTTTAAATGTGTAATAATTTACGGAAATCTTTTTCCTGAAATGAAGGATTATTATTATTATAGATGTATCCATATTGATTATAAAAAAAAGACATTTGTACTTGTAGTTCTTAACGTATGAGCAATAATAAAAAAGCTAGTTACTAATCTTTATTGTTTTTAATTTTTCATTATTTTGAATTGTAAATGTTGTGTTGTTGATAATTTTGAATATCAAAACCTGTGACGAAGAGGTCTCATTCCTTAGTCATAAATTTGTCTTAAATACTAAAACACTCAGCTGAATTATTCGTACTCTGCAATCATAAAAACACTCAGCTGAATCATTCATACTCTGCAATCATAAAAACACTCAGCTGAATCATTCATACTCTGCAATCATAAAAACACTCAGCTGAATCATTCATACTCTGCAATCATAAAAACACTCAGCTGAATCATTCATACTCTGCAATCATAAAAACACTCAGCTGAATCATTCATACTCTGCAATCATAAAAACACTCAGCTGAATCATTCATACTCTGCAATCATAAAAACACTCAGCTGAATCATTCATACTCTGCAATCATAAAAAAACTCAGCTGAATCATTCATACTCTGCAATCATAAAAACACTCAGCTGAATCATTCATACTCTGCAATCATAAAAAAACTCAGCTGAATCATTCATACTCTGCAATCATAAAAACACTCAGCTGAATCATTCAGACTGCAATCATAAAAAAACTCAGCTGAATCATTCATACTCTGCAATCATAAAAGCAGTCAGCTGAATCATTCATACTCTGCAATCATAAAAACAAACATTCAGAATTGGAAGTCAGCCCGCAGACCACCATTTGAATAGAGCTGCCTTAATACACCTGCCTTTTAATGAAAACATCACGAATCACAGGTGTATTATATATACACAGAATGTAGCAGAGAGAAGAACGCTTCATGGTGGCACTCTTCTGACCAGATAGGAACGTGGTTTACCTACTTTCGTTGATGTCCTGTCCATTTGCAAATTACTCACCAATTTACTAAAATTTGCATTTACACAGGTCGTGTTTATTATTCTGTTGACTAAATACTTGGCATGCGTAAACGTGACACTGGATTCCTACTTGACTGCACTCATCCATAAACTGTTAAGCTAGCTTTGGGTCAACCGTGAACCAACTGAAGCAAACCAATGGAAAACCAGAGCTTACATATAAGTTTTTGTGACTGTTTCACCTCAATTTGGATCTTTTTCTGGGTTTGTTTTAACTATTGGTTCACAATCATGTCCTAGTTAATCTTCTAACTCGGGGATTGAGCATTTGTACTAAATTTTTTTTAAAAAGGGAGGGGTCAATCCTATTGATTCTTATTTTTTAAAAGGGGCCCCAATCTGGGTTTGTCTTCCAACCAACTACAAAGGTGATGAGGAACAAAGTCAATAGGGCACTAAAACATATATACTCGAACTGGACAGTATCAAAATTTGGTAAGATGATAGTCCACAAGAGTATTTTGGTGCCATCTTTGATGTATTGGAGTGAAACATGGATGTGGAAAAAGACTGGTAGGAACCGAATAATTTCTCTTTCTATCCAACCAAATAAAAAGGTTTAACACGTTACCCTGTGGTATCTCTTTCGATCAACCGGAAAGGTTTAACACCTTTCCGGTTGGTTGGAAAAGATGTCACACGGTATGAAAGTGTATTACAGTATAGTCATTCAGATTATCATGAATTTTCTGCAAGTATACCACGTTAAAGATCAGTATACCACGTTAAATATCAATATACCACGTTAAAGACCAGTATACCACGTTAAAGATCAGTATACCACGTTAAAGATCAATATACCACGTTAAAGGCCAGTATACCACGTTAAAGATCAGTATACCACGTTAAAGACCGGTATACCACGGTAAACATCATTATACCACGTTAAATACCAGTATACCATGTTAAAGACCAGTATACCACGTTAAAGACCAGTATACCACGTTAAAGACCAGTATACCACGTTAAAGATCAGTATACCACGTTAAAGATCAGTATACCATGTTAAAGATCAGTATACCACGTTAAAGAACAGTATACCACGTTAAAGATTTTTTGGTATTCAAGATACATGTAATGTGAAACATAGTATTTTAAATTACATGTTATGTTTAAAATTCAACGAACTATGAAATTTCCAGTGTATTGTTGGATATCTTTATATAGGTTTTTTCATTTCAATATATGGTTTCGGTCCAGATTATATATCTTCTTCCTCTTGGTTTAGGTCATACGACCTGTTTGTGACGGTGGGCTGTCCTGGGATGATGACGTCCAGCTGTCCTTCCACCTTTTCGACAGCCTTCCTGGTAATCTGCTGTTAGGGTTTTCAGTCTTAGCGATTCTTGCCAGTCTTATATCCTCCATGCGGTCCACATGATCCCTCCAGAAGTGCCTTCTGTTTCTTCCTCACCTCACTATGTCTTCAACACCACAGACATACCTTATCGTCTCATTTCTGATCCAATCTCTAAGAGTTCTGCCTGCGATGGAGCGTAGGGTTCTCATTTCTGCCACTCTGAGAAGGTTTTTTGTCCTGTTGGTATCGGCTCTCACTTCTATCCCATATGTGATGATGGGGCAGACGCATGTCTTATATATCCTGACCTTACTTTCGATTAGCATGTGTCTGTTTCTCCATATAGTGTCCCGCAGGTAGCCAGCCAAAGCTGTCGCTTTATTAGTTTGTGCTCGTACTTCACTATATAGGTCAGTGTTGCTGGAGATCTCGACACCTAGGTAAGTGAATCGCATGACTTGCTCGATGGGTATGTTATCGATGATCAGTTTGCATCTGAGTGGCTCTTTTGATATTGTTAAGCACTTTGTTTTATTAACAGAAATCGTCATATTGTATTTCTTAGAAGCAAGGTGAAATTTGTAGAGCATTCTCTAAAGATCATCTTCGCTTTCTGCTAATCCATTGGTTTTGTCTTATCTTGTCTGTCTTAAGATTATATATATTTTATTTAATCTTAAAAAAATGTTTACAAAATTTAATAATCAAAATCAGGGGTCATAACAAAATCAGACCGAAACAAAAGCTTCCCCTCCATCACTCTTACCTCTCACGCATAATTAGAGTCAGGGTTCTGAAGTCATATCGTACACTTTCTCTTAGCATCCAGAGTGTTAATTATTTCTTGAACAATTGAAGAGTAAAACTCATAAACCACTCAAGAGTCAAAAAATAAGAAAAAAACTGTGCGGTATTTAAGTAAACTGCTTGTGGAGATGTGCCCAGTGACATCTTTGGTTGTAAAACAGAATCACTTTTAGTTTGAATTCACATATATGCCATTTATGGGTATATTGTCACTTGTTGATACACTGTTTTTCTATTAAAAAAAAAACAAAATATGGTTGTTACGTTGTTTGTGAGTTTTTCTCTTCAATTGTGCTTCATTCAAATTCTGAAATGTCGGTTTTTAGATTGTAAAGTTGGATTCTAGCTTTGCCTCAAAATCATTATTAATTATAATATTATATTTGTTATAATCACTTATTTATTTGATTGTTTTAACTTATAGAATTGATATTAGAATTTTAAAATATAATTACTCGTGTACCTACAATATTTGTACTCATTTATGGTGAATTTGTAGACCAATCATCACCACATTAATAGAGATGCCATCACACTTTCAAATCAATACTCCAGTTTTAATAGAGATGCCATCTCACTTTCAAATAAATATTCCAGTTTTAATAGAGATGCCATCTCACTTTCAAATAAATACTTCAGATTTAATAGAGATACCATCTCACTTTCAAATAAATACTTCAGATTTAATAGAGATGCCATCTCACTTTCAAATAAATACTCCAGTTTTAATAGAGATGCCATCTCACTTTCAAATAAATACTCCAGTTTTAATAGAGATGCCATCTCACTTTCAAATAAATACTCCAGTTTTTTTATTTTATATTATATAAAATAACAACTTTTGTAGTCTAGTTAGTAAAACACTTGCCTTTCATCCAGGGGTTTTGGGTTCAATTCCCGACGGTACAAAAAAATAGGATAAATTCAAAAGTCTGTCAAAAGAGTTCATCTGGTAATCATTGTTACCTCTTCATGTGGGGGCTAGTATTCCAAATATATAATGGTGAACTTTGATTACTCCAGTGGTTCTAAACACAAAGACTCGATTAATGGAATCGATGACAATGCTCACACTGTTCAATATGTCGGAGTCACCATTTTGAATATGTTTTAAGGGTTTTACTATCTGAATAAAATTAATAAAACTTAACCCTTTTAATCCCAAGCGTATTTTGGCAAAAAACAGTAGTTTATATTTTATTTTTTATCTCAGTTAATATTTAGTTTTAAATGCATTCTTTTACAAGTGAATGGTCCTCAAAGTAACAAAAAATTTATATTCAACATAAAAACTTATGAAAACTTTGAGGCCGATGATCAGCCCCGTGGGATTTTTCCAATACACCAGTTGGGGGTGATGACTTTACAACAATTGTATTTTATACGTAAAACGTCACACGTAAGGTAAAATAAAACTCTTATTAAAAGAAAGTGGATAAAAAAGAAATAACATGCGAAAGTCGTCATCGTTGCTGTGCCTCGTAATCGAGGATCCCCTCGCCATTCTAACGTCAATTCAGTTGGAAACCGATGCTGTGCCATGGAGATTTTTGTTTCTTTTTCCTTTATGTGAGTGAGCCGCTGCACACCAGCAAACTCACCGACCACACCGCTGTACTGGATTCGATGGCACACCGAAGTGAGACGATCGGAGCGCACTGGCATGGTTTCTCTTTTTAAGGAAATCACGGGTATCCTTACATCCTCCAATATTAGGTGGTCACTTGGGAGAAGTGCAGTGCGGGGTTCGAACTAGCGACCTTGCACAGCCATGCACCTCTGTATATTTGACAGTAAGCAGGGCGTGTCACTCACCATCAAGTATTGTTTAGAAGACAAAAGATTTCATTCAAGTTTTTAAAAGATTTTGAATTGATAAAATATGCAATAAATTTTTTATTCATAATGGAATTGTATTGCAATAAAAAACATGTGTAGGATAGAATTCAGATTGAGTATCATTAAAAACATTAAAAAAAATGTTTATATTAAAAAATACATATTCCATTATTTGTTTTTCAAGTTTACAACTATGTCCTAAATATGTTATATACTGTACAGTACCCGGCAGTAAGTAATACAGATTGGGCCCAAGAAAGAGACTGTTGGCCATAATCGGCTAACTTCGGCTTTATAGAGCATCGTCTCTGTCGCACGCATACCCTAGAACGCTTGACAATGACTGACAAATTGCGACGGAACATGTGTATGAATGACAGAGACGATGCTCTACAATGCCGAAGTTAGCCGATTATGGCCTACAGTCTCTTTCTTAACCCTTTAACGGGCATAAGCCGAAATCGGTCGCAAATGCGACAACCCTTATGGTTATACTTATAAGGATTCATTTTCTTAATGAAACGTTTTTAAGTAACACAAATGTCAAATTGGCAAATGTAGTGGACGGGCAGAGGTCTTATTTAAGACGGATCGTGGTGAAGTTAGCTGCATGTTCAGTAACAACGATCTAAACATCCGGTCAATTTATTGTCAAATATAGGTATTATAAGTAAATCACCATTCATTATATCTCATATAAGAATTGTATTTCCTAATACAACTTAAACTTAGATATTATTACCTAAACATTCATTGGTCACTTGTGCGGCCACTGACATGACCCCTGAAACGGGCACAGGTCTCATATGCGACCGTCTCATTTCCAAAAAAAAAAAATTTTTAAAGCACATTTTCAAAGAAATAAAGTTGATTTGATACACATAATAATGATTTATTAAACAAAAATCTCAATATCTCAAAAATAAAAACTTGCCCCATAAAGGGTTAAATCCGAATACTTACCGCCGGGTACTGTACATATATTCACTGTACAATATAAAAATTGTAAATTTTAGGAGAAAACTCGAAGAAAATCATAAAAACACAGGAGAGAACTAAGCAACATGCAACTTACATCACGACTGTTCAAGTAATACTAGTGTAAAAAAAATAAATTTACAATCTTATCAGATTAACCCGTGCCATGCATGGTATCAGGTTTTTTAATAACGTTTCCAAACTGTTATAAAACGCTGCTTGCATATAAAATATTCTTGGGGCTAACTACTTACTACTGTATAACACATTTTATATCAATTTCCCAAATAAAATACCACATTAAACACAATACCGCACTGATACATCAACTGACAGCTGAATGTTTTTTTTTCTTTTTAAAGAATAGATATGACCAAAGTCATAGGTATCCTTGTACCCTCGAATACTAGGCGGAAAAGTGCCTGTGTAATTCGAGGAGAGTTGCACAGTGCAGGGTACAAACCGACGACCTTCCGAACGGAAGTCCAATGCGTTGCCATGCACCTCACAAATGTCAAAACTATAAATTCTTCACTCGCAACTATTATTTCGCTATTGTACATCAGGATGGACATTTATTTCAATTTTATAATTGAATTATTGCAGCATGTCTTGATTTATTTACAAAAGCGAAGAGTGCCACATCTATTATTATAAATCGGAATTATGTAAATTATTATCAACAATAATGTGCTACGAGCTTGTTTGTGCTCCCCTGAAGATGAGGTGACTCGTATTTGGGTGACATCTGTTTTTAAATTTTATAAAAAAAATATATTTCGGAAAAACTTCGGAGCATTCCGGATATATCCGGGAAATTATTATAATACCACTTAATTTTACTGTGAAATAGAGCTCTCTACGTAGAAATGGTCATTGTACAATGTTTTCAAATACCATAAATTAATAGCAAGCCATAAAATGTAGCATCAATATTACAGAGTCATAAAGTACACAATAAACTAACCAATATAACAAACACCATGTGGGGCAATAAGAGTTATGAGGAATACAGAGATAGAAATAATAGAAAGAGATAAATATGGCCCAGCCCCTAAATAAGACAAGGGACGTTGTCTACGTTGAACTATTATTTTTTATCTCTTTCCATTGTAACTATTTATGGTATTTATTTTGAAGATTGTTTCATGATTGATTTCAAAGTAATGTGGCATCTCGGTTACTCTGTGAGTGTAGCAATATGTTATTTCTGGAAATGTAATATATTTTTTATACCATTGGAAGCGATGTGACAAAATCTTGTGCCTTTAAAATAAGAAGATATTGTTTGTGATTTCATCTTACTTTCGATTTAAACTACTCAAAATTGCATTTTTAATACATAAATGCTTTTGCATAATGGTAACACGATTATAGATTTATTGCTGTGTAGTGACATCTAGTAATAGTATTGATGTATTAAATTTAAGAAAGCATTCCTATCTTATCATTAGATGGCGCAAATTATGATACAAGCATTCCTCGCTAATATAAATTATTTTTATATAGCATGCATATACAGATTAAACCCAATTAATATACAAAGCTTAAAAATAAATATATGTATAGTATAAAACAATCAATAATAAATAATTGTTTAAATAACTCTTGCTATTAAGAAAGCTGAATATGCTTTCTTTAAAAACATTTTCTGAAATATCGAAGATGTCAATATCAAGGGCCATATTTGAGAGAAATGGCCTAGGAAGAGCATTTGACAAGTTGGTTCTTCTTATGGCCAGGCTAAACAAATTACATAATATATTTAAATCTCAAATAGTTGTCAGGAACAAAGCATCATATGTTATCTAACATACTTGTGTTAGATGTTGTTCCTATCAGCAATCTAAAAATATAAGAATATATTCAGAATATAGTAGGTCAGGGATTAGACCACTGCCTTAAAGGAAAGCAATGCCGTTTTTTCATTTGCCAATATGTGTGAAAATCTAAAATTGTTTTTTCAACATTTATCAAACGCGCGATTATTCTACACTTATAAACATGTTTTAAAAAAAATAATCATTTATAAATGTATTAGTTTGATATGTACATCCCATAATTAAATTTTTTAATGAATTACATTAATCAAAAGTTTCAAGTACAAGCAAATATCAAGCCACAAGCGCATAAAATAAATATATTTGTAAAATACTACATTAGCTAAACATTGTAAAGTTGGGTATGCTTGTAAAATATATTAAACAAGTTTGCATTTTACAATATATGCAGCTAGAGTTTGTGTGAATTATAATTATTATAAAATAAAATAATTAACGTATAGTATGATGAATTCTTATTAATTAAAAATAATTATGAATCGCTTATCAATTAAAATTAATGATGAATCTCTAACTCGTCAAACATTTTGAATAATAATTTAACCTGTTCACCGTGTTAAAAATCAAATTCCACGAATCCTGTGCGCGGCACAATTTCAGAGTTTTTTAATTTCTAAGTTTAAACACATATTTTGTTTAGAACCACTGATATTTGATTACAACACCAAGTAAACATGACACTTAAGTAATTTTCTGATAATAAATAATAGTCATTACTCTTAAGGAGACTCATTAAATAAAGGAGATAAACTTAACATTACGTAAAATAAACAAAGGAATGCTACGATCAAATCAATGCTTCATGACACTCACCCAATCAAATGCATATAGCACTAGTAATGTTTATTTACGTAAGAGAGACTTAGTAATGTTTATTTACGTAAGAGGTCGTTAATGCTGGAAATATTGAGAAACCAAAAAAATTCGGCGCTCTGTTTATTCAACAATATCTCATAAACCAATATGTTATTTGACAAGGTTTTCAGAGATGTCGCTAGAATAAAGATTATTTAAAATTTTAGTTCAATTTTTATTCCGGTTTTGTGTCAATTTTTTTAAGTATTTGTGATTTGAAACTTGGATTGTCGTCAGATCACAGGCGTTTGTGCTCCCCGCGGGGAACACGTTAATAGTTACAAATTCAAAAGTCCCAATAGGACACAATACGATGAGCTGTAGGCTAAATTAAGAAAAAAAAACTATCCCTGATGCCTAGTTGGTAGAAAACTCGACTTCTAGCCTAGGGGTTTTGGATTTGATTCCTGATGGAACCCAAAGTTTTCCTATCTGGTGTTTCACAAAAGCTCTATCTTGTTGATTGGAAAAAGTTGCTATAAGGCAATAAGCACACCAGTTGACATTTTATACTCTTCTTCTTCTTCTTAGACTTTCTATAGACTCAAGAGTCTGTTACTGCAGGATTGTCCTCCTGTGATGCTGAGCTCCAGCTATCTCTCCATCGTTTCGGGGGTCTCCCTGGTGGACGCCGTCCATCCGGCACCCCATGCAGAGCTGTGTATGGAATTCATTCTCTGTACATGTTGGTACCAGTATCGTCGACGCTGTCGTCCCCATCTGACCACATCTTGGACCTCACAGACCTCTCGGATTGTGGTGTTCCTTACACGATCACGCAAAGTCTTCCCAGCAATAGCGCGTAAAGTTTTCATTTCCGTTGTCCTTAGCATACTTTTTGTCCTGACAGTGTCCGCCGTCGCTTCGATGCCATATGTGAGGATAGGTCGCACACAGGTCTTATAAATGCGTACCTTGCTATCCGTTCTCATATCTTTATTCCTCTATATGACATCTGTCAGGCAGCCCGCCACAACTGCAGCTTTATCTACCTGAGGCCTTACTTCTCTGGGGAGGTCATGAGAGCTGAGCAGTTCACTGCCAAGATATCTGAACTGGGTTGCTTGTTCAATTGGCTCATCACATACTGAAATTATAAAAAACACAATATAATGATTGTATTAGTGAATTTATTCCCGATTTTCACAAAATATCTCTGATGTGGCCGATAAGTGCTAATTATTATTTATATTTTTTTTTTATTCAATGCGTAAATGTATTACGAAGGAACACCTAAAATATTTATGTGCGGTTTTTGGTAATGGCTTATATATTGAAGAGTTGACATTTTTACGAAACTTGGCACTTTTTTTTACTAAAACTGAAAATTTAGCTATGAATAAAGTATCTAATGAAAGGAAAATATATATTTACTTATTTATTTCAATGGTCAAATGACCTTTTTAATAAAAATATTAAAAAACAACATACAGTACCCAGCGGTGAGTAATACACATCGGGCTTAAGAAAGAGACTGTCGGCCATAATCGGCTAACTTCGGCTTTGTAGAGCATCGTCTCTGTCGCATAATAGTATTTTCATAGCCAATCGCTCAAATTAATTAAATTTGAAGTCCAAAGTGATAATAATTGAAATTTAATTGCTGAAAATTTAAAAAAACATCGGCCGACGTTCACGAAACGGACGATGCGACCACCTCAAATGGCTGCCCGAAAGCTACTGAAGCAAGCGAACTGAGATTCTATTTCTTGCGTTCCCATATACCGTAAAAGAGTGAGGATGAGACGTGAATAGCGTCGCTTCCTCACTCATAGTGGTTTTTTAGAATAAATATACCTACGTCACACATTGACACACGTTTGATTGTATTGATGAATTTATTCCCGATTTTCACAAAATATTTCTGATGTGGCCGATAAGTGCTAATTATTATTAATATTATTTTTTTCATTCAATGCATTAATGTATTACGGAGGAATACCTAAAACCTGAACCCAGTATTTATTATATTTATAGAGATATTAAAGATTTTAGAAGCAGTGTGTACTAGTTACACATCACAGGGGAAGGAAGGGTTAAAGGTCTTAAGTGAAGAAATTACTTATACCTTTTTATCTTTGGTATCATTGGGATAGTTATATCTATCAACTATTGATGCGTTCTAGTTAAGCTAGCGGACGTCTGGCAAAAAGGAAACACCGCAGCAGATTGTATCTGCCGGTCTGTTGTGTATAAGCTGTTAAACCTCAACAAGAATTCAGCTTTTACAGATCAAGCTCGAAGTTCTGATGGTAAGGAGATCAAAGAGCTCTCTCCTCTATTCATACACTGCTTCGAAGGTTTATTCCAGTTCTGGAATTAATTTCTCAAGAAAGCTCAAATAATCATAGGATGGAAGGAGCGCTTTAAAGCAGACAAGTCTGATGACTGGTGGTTATTAAATCAGTATATTAATTAATAAGGTTGGGTTTTGTTTAAGACAACCCTCCTCGAGTATTATATTTATATGATGTATTATAAAGTTTTAAGTTCTGGTATATATACTGTAGTACTGTAACACTATGCATACGGGCTGAGACTAATTGTTGATTACACGTGCAGCGGGTTTATCGAGGATAAATTACATAAAATCAACTAATCATCCAATAATTGTGAAATTTAAAAGAATTGGGTAGTATAGGATGTAGGTTTATAAAAATATACATCAGTATTTGTACCAAATAAAAAATAAATAAAATTAAAAAAAAACAAATAATGTACTATATGTAATGCTATATTCTTTTCCCCCCTATTCAATTCAATTCACTCTTCTTTTTAAGCTTCACAAGGGAGCATAAGGGAGGCCACCAGTCTTCTCCATTCAGAGTGGTTTTGGGAGGTGTTGGTAATCTCCCTCCACGACATTCCTAACACTCTGACTTCCTTGTCATAGGAACGGTACACCGTGAGAGAGGGTCTTCCAGGCCGTCGGGACCCCAATGGACAGAAAAACATCACTCTCCTCGGCCAACTATCATCGGTCATTTTCAGAACATGTCCCAGCCAGGACTATCGCCTCTTCCAAATTACAGAGATGACAGATCCCTGCCGGGTGCATCGGCGTACAGCGTTGTTTGTTATTTGGTCATACCAGCTGACTCCCAATATCCTCCTGAGACACCTGTTTTCAAAACTAAGTATCTTGCACTCCTGAGCCTTGGTGCCAAGATTCACAGCCGTACAGGAGGATCGGGATGACACTTGCGTTAAATAGGCGGCATTTTGTTGTGACGCTGAATCCAGTCGCATTCGAAATCCTATCCATGTTGTTGAACGTCCTGCTGGCATGGACAGCTCCGTCCGGAGCTCACCATTGGAGGTGATGGTGGCACCCAGGTATCTGAATTTATTTACCTGGGGGATCCGGTTGCCATTAACCATCATCGGCGCGCCTCCATCCGGACATGCATCGTTGCACATGTATTCTGTTTCTCCCCATATTCCTAAAATAAATAGTTCAGTTCAATTTATTATGATCCCACTATCCACGCTGTTATAAACAGACAAATAAGTCCCCATTCGTTATGAGGGACAAATAAGTCCCCATTCATTATAAGGGACAAATAAGTCTCCATTCGTTATGAGGGACAAATAAGTCCCCATTCAGCACGATCTACACTAGAAAAACGAATTTTTTTATAAACGCGATGTCACATAGTGATGATAAAAGAACTTCTCTAGTGGCGACACACTTGAGTTTGAAAATAATAGTAAGGATGAGGGATTTAAGGTCGGACATCAATTTATTTTAGTAAATAAAAAAGCTATTCTAATGTTTAATCCAATACTATGGCTGCATTCTGCTTGCGAGAGAAGTCATAGTGTAATTTAGAATAGATCCTTGCACTAAATGGTAAGGATTGACGAAAACAGATGACATGATAAAATTAAAAAAGTTACAATACAGACTGTAATTTTCGATTCCTATTGTCTCTCGCTTTCTGCGAATGACACTCTTCACAGTAATTCAAGTCTCCCGCATGCAACGTGTTAAAATTTAATTTATAAAAATTCTTGTAAATTTAGAATTTCGTATTTTTATATTTAGCCGTAGTTTAAATATTCTTAAATATACGAGTATATAGTTGGCAGCAAATATTATTTGTTAAAATATATTGTTTAGTTTCCAATTTATTTTTATTCTTAGACAGGCAAGATGAATGTTTTTAATATCAAGTTTTTTTTCATATGTTCGTGAAGATAATGCAAAGAGAGGTAATTAATCCTTTATAGGTTGGTGGCTAAATATTTAGTCACCAGTTATTGTTGCCAGTGCTCAAATATAACATGTGTCAAATATTAAGACAAACACCATACCAAGTAGTGAGATACAGGAAAATCTATTTTAACGCGATTAATTTAGTCTGTAAAAACCTCGCGCTAAACAAAATCCCATAAGTGGAATATAATAAACAAAAGAATATGGTATAGTTTATATCAGTTTGGGGAGAATGCACCTTAACACATACTGCAGGTTTCCCAAAAATTGACTATATTAATAATTAATAAACTTCTTGCCCGGTATCCCACAGTGGAGCTTTTCAGGGAGTATCGGTTCTTCAACATAGCCAATTTACATTTCAAGTCCATTCTCTGGCACTCTCATCGAGAGGAGGGGAAGGTGCAGACTCAGCAGAGATACATGACACGCATGGGAACTGATCAAATGTTCACCATCCCTAGAGTTAAAACATGTTTCACCCAAGACAATATGCCTATTTGGCTCTCATGACATACAATGGCGTGCCCAATTCAATAAAGAGGTAAAAGGAGGAAAACAATTTAGGCAATCGATCGGAGGGTGGTTGTTATTGCGACAGAAGTTTGAGAACTTAGGCTTGCAAGAGGAATGACTGCAAGAGGAATGTGAAAAAGTTTTGTGTGAACTCTGTGTGTGGTGTTTGTTGTTTTTTTTTTATGATTATGTGCGGTCTGTCTGGAGTAATGAAGTGTGAGGGGTTTGATTCGCATGATGTATACATGTGTAATTGAGTTATCACCGTTTGTCAGGTTGATGAGAATGTGCAACTGGGTTTTATATCAAAAATCGGAAAGAAGTATCGATTTATTTTCTCATGCTATATGTCCTCAGTGAGATACAGGCAAAAGCCTAGTTTACTGGGGACACGACAAATTAAAGGCAACAAACCCAGATCCATTAAAATTGTGTGTCCAAATTAAATTACCTGTTGTTTTTTTCGCAAATTGTGTATATTTCTTGTCATGTGTGAAATAAATGAATTTTTTTTTAATGAATCCACCATGATATAGTTCGTAAAAAATACACTACATACTCGTATAAGTTTATATTACAGGATAAAAATATCAAAGAATGAAAAACAAACTTTGATAACGCTTCTAACATACTGAGTGGTAACTCAGAAATTAGCTTAATAATAGCATCTATATTTTGCACATTCAGGTAGTAAAGGAAATAATAGAGCGTTGTCAAGAATACCAACTTTCATTATATTTGGCGTTCGTTGATTATGAAAAGGCTTTTGATTCGGTCAAGAAATCCGCTATTATCAGGGCCCTTCTTAATCAGGGAGTTCAAAAACGCTACGTCAATCTCTTCAGTAATATATACAATAACGCGACAGCAACAGTAAATCTCCACCAAAGTACCGATAAATTTCCAATAAGTAAAGGTGTCCGCCAGGGCGATACCATCTCGCCAAAATTATTCAACGCTACGCTGGAGGATGTGTTCAAAAAGCTTGAATGGGAAAATAAAGGAATCTGCGTTAATGGTTCATATCTGAGCCACCTTAGATTTGCAGACGATATTATTACCTTCGCTACACGTCCTGAGGAACTGCAGAGCCAAATACTGGAATTAGCGTAGGCAAGCAAATTAGCAGGTTT